>JAHNEJ010000924.1:0-51458 GCA_022559845.1 Amorphophallus konjac | reverse complement strand
ACGCCCATACAACGCCTCATAAGGAGCCATGCCGATGCTCGAATGATAGCTGTTGTTGTTGGCAAACTCCACCAACGGTAGGTGGTGAAATCAACTCCTTTGCCACTCCAAGCAACAGGATCTCAACATGTCCTCAAAAGGCTTGATGGTCCTCTCCGACTAACCGTCCGACTGAGGATGATATGCTGAGCTAAATGCTAACTCCGTGCCAAGGGCTCGCTGGAAACTCCTCCAGAATCCAGAAGTGAAACGCGGATCTCAATCTGACACAATGAAAATGGGAATTCCGTGTAAAGGTACGATCCGCTCCACATAGAGACGAGCCAACTTGGGCACACTCCAGTTGACTTTGATCGGTAACAACCGAGCCACCTTCGTCAGCCTATCTACCAGCAACCAAATACTGTCCTGCCCACTCGGAGTCCTCGGCAATCCCACCATAAAATCCATGGTCACGTGGTCCCATTTCCACGCGAGAACGTCCAAGGGCTGTAGCACAGCACCTGGTCGCTGATGCTCCGCCTTCACCTGCTGACAGGTCAGGCACCCGGCCACGAACTCGGCAACATCTCTCTTTATGCCAGGCCACCAGAACTACCTCCGCAAGTTCCGATACATCTTTGACGCACCCGGGTGTACGGTGTATCTGCTCCCATGAGCATCGCGCAACACCGCACGACGAACCTGCTCCTCAGCAAGGACGTACAGCCTACCACGGAACCTCACAGCACCGTCCTCGCCGAGCTCCACATCAGCCATAGCCAAAATCCGGGGCAACTCAAGGTCTGCATGCTGAGCCTCTATCACTTGACAGCGGATAGCAGGGGTGACAGTCAGACTCGCGAGCACCGCTGACCCTTGCTTTCGGGGAATCTTGAGCCTGAATGACACATCGGGCACTTGTTCCCAGAGCCTCCAGTTCCTCAACATCAAGGCACTGATAGCGACTTTCTGACTCAAGGCATCGGCGATGACATTCATCCTGCCCGGCTGATAAGACAGGGTGAAGTCATAATCCTTCATATACTCCATCTAATGCCTTTGCCTGAGGTTAAGGTCCCTCTGCGAGAACACATACCTCAAACTCTGATGGTCAGTGAACACCTCGAACTTCTCGCCGTACAGATAATGTCTCCATATCTTCAACGCGAAGATCACTGCTGTCAACTCCAGGTCATGGGTAGGGTAGTTCTTCTCATGTGGCTTCAGCTGCCGCGAAGCATACGCCACCACTCTACCATGCTGCATCAACACAGCACCCAATTCGACCCCGAAAGCATCTGTACACACCACAAAACCTCCCGATCCAGAAGGCAAAATCAACACCAGAGCCGAGGTGAGCAATCTCTTCAACTCCCTGAAACTCTGCTCACACTCATCAATCCAGACGAAAGGCATAGCCTTCTGCATAAGTCTGGTCATCAGGGCCGCAACGCGAGAAAAATCCTGAATAAACCTCCGGTAATAGCCTGCAAGCCCCAGGAAACTCCGGATCTCCGTCACAGACCTTGGCCTCGGCCACTGCATTACTGCCTCGACCTTGGCGGGATCCACGGAAATACCATCACCAGAGATCACGTGTCCTAAAAAGTGCACCTCACGAAGCCAGAACTCGCACATACTGAGCTTCACATACAATTGGTGATCTCGCAACGTCTGCATCACTACACTCAAATGGTACGCGTGCTCCTCCGCAGACCGCGAATAAACAAGGATGTCGTTCACAAACACGACCACGAACTGGTTTAGATAGAGACAAAACACCCTCTGCATTAAATCCATAAATGCTACGGGGCATTGGTGAGCCCAAAAGGTATCACCAAGAACTCATAATGCCCATATCTCGAGCTGAACGCAGTCTTTTCCATGTCAGACTCTCAAATCCGCAACTGATAATAATCGGACCGCAAATCAATCTGCGAGAACACTCGAGCAGACTAAAGTTGGTCGAACAAGTCATCAATCCGCGACAACGGATACTTGTTCTTAACGGTTACCTCATTCAGCAGCCGGTAGTCAATGCACAGCCTGAGACTGCCATCCTTCTTCTTCGCGAACAACACTGGCGCACCCCAAGGGGAAAAGTTAGGACGAATGTACACCTTGGCCAGCAACTCTTGCAACTGCGCCCTTAACTCTCTCAACTCAGCAGGAGCCATACGGTAGGGAGCCTTCGAAAAAGGTCCCGTACCAGGCACAACCTCGATAACGAAATCAATCTCCCGCTGGGGAGGCAATCCAGTTAAGTCCTCCGGAAAAACATCGAGAAACTCACACACCACCGGAATGTCCTCGACATCCAGCTCCATCCGGTTTGCCACGACCACCGAAGCGAGAAAACTCTGGCAACCCGCATCTAGCAAATGACGAGCCCTAATAGCTGAAATAAGGAAGCGAGAAGAGGAAGACTTGATACCTTAGAAATAAAAGGTGGGTCCACGAAGTCGCTGGAAATAAACCCTCTTCGAGCCGAAATCCACCAAGGCATGATGTGCCTCGAGCCAATCCATGCCCAAAATCACATCAAGTCCTGAAGCGGCAATGCATAAAGCCTGGTCGGCAAACTCCGCCCTTCAACCCACACCGGAACCTCATCAAAAATAGTACGGAGTGATCATAAAATCACCCAAAGGTAACTCCACTGCCAAATCACAAGACAATTAGGTCACCAGATCCTCGATACTCCGCACGAAATCCTCCGAAATAAACGATTGAGACGCGCCAGAATCAAACAAAACCCGAGCCGCACAACCCAAAATCTGAACGGTACCTTTCACGAGCTACGACACCACTGCCTCTGCCCTGGTCATGTGTGTAATCTGGCCTCGAGATCTCTGCCTGCCTGTGTGGATGCACTTTTCGTTCACTTATTATGTTCAGTTATTCGGGAATGGTTGATTCGTCTATTAAGTGCGTGGGCGTGCTAGTCACAAAGTGACAATTTGTTCGGACTCCGAAGAGCCCATGGTGCGCTCGATCTGATTTCGGTCAGACGATTGTGTGGTTCGTGTCAGGACCAAAACCCGTCGCGCCATGAAGGTCACAACGTCATTTACATCCCCCATACGAAGGAACACCCTTGATTAATCGTCGGGAATCTGGGCCTCATGGCCAGGGAATTAATTGCATGAAAGGTCTATTAAGAAATACCGAAGTCCTCGTATGAGGGCGTAGAGAAAGCGTTCGAGATCATGTCGATCATGTGATGACCATTTAATATTCGGACAAATGCTCGACTCAAGAAAATCGCAATCATCACGAGAAATCTGGGGCATATGTATGCCGGGGTACGGCAAATTTATTGTTCAGATGAACTGGAAGCACTCGGTTAAATCCCAGTTAAAACGGTCAGAAACCAACAAGCTTGTCGGCTCGGCGCGAGATCAAGCCCCGACCATACTACGGTGGGCCCCCCGCGGTCGAAACAAGACTTGCGTGGGCGTCATTAATATTTTCGATGCCAAAGGGCAACGGGGGAGCGTCCCGAGATCAGATCCCAGAACCAATATGTATTCAGAGGGAGCGGACTGTAGGCTGAGGATACGGGTCGGCCGATGATCATAATCGGGATGGACCTGAGGTCTATGCGTGGCCCGTGAAGGCCTTAGTGATATTCCCATGCGTAGGGTCTAGGGATGACGAGAGCTGTCTCGTTTCGTTCGGATTTTTACCGGTTGTTCATGGATGATTTTATGTTCGGACAAAGGTCTGTATCGAAGGCACGGCGTAAACAGAAACGAAGCCGTACAAATGCATGCCGGGTTTACGGCAACCTCAATGAAAGAGCGGGAACGAATCCCAACGGGAAAGCGTCCAGTTTGATAGACTATCGGCCCAAAGCAATGTCGGATTACGACCGTATTGGGATGGCTCCCAAGGTCCGAATCCAACTTGGAGGGGCAGCGTCAATGTTCCCTTTATACCGGGTCTTGAGGAGAATGAGGCTGTGGAGGGGAGCTCATCATTTTTTATTATTATTTAAATTTCTATCATTACTATTTGTTATTTCTTTATATTTTCCTGGTGAGTTTGTTATTATTGTTTACTTATTATTATTTATTTTTATTATTATCTACTTATTTATTTATTATATTCTTTTTATTGAATCGGTAATTATTATTACTTATTTTCCCCTTTTTATTATTATAATTTTATCATTATTATTATTATTTATCTACTTTTTTATTGTTATCATTTATTTATGTATTGGGTTTGTCATCATTATTATTTACCCCTTTTGTTATTATAATTTTATTATTATTGTTATTATTTATCCCCCCTTTTTTATGACTCTGTTATTATTATTATTGCCTGTTGCATTCGACATGTGTGTGGAGAGGGCAGAGGAGAGTGTACTGCTGAAAGGTTATCGAGAGTGTACTGTTGAAGGCCAAGGGAGTGTGCCGCTGAGGGCCAAGGGAGTGTACCGCTGGAGGCTGGTGGAGAGTGTGATGTTGAAGGCCAAGGGACTGTACCGCTGAGAGTGAAGAGTGTGCCGCTGGAGGGGCTAAGGAGTGTACCGCTGAGGGTGAAGAGTGTGCCGCTGGAGGGGCTAAGGAGTGTACTGTTGAGAGTGAAGAGGGTGTTCCTTTAGTTGATTAGAATGTTTTATTGTTGTTGGTTTGATTTGTTTGTTGCTTTTTCTTTGTCTTTTAATTCGTTATTGCCCCATTTGCTTGTTACTTCCTTTTGTCCTTTTAATATGTTATCGTTTCTAACAAAAATTTGGCAGCATCTCCCCTTGACCCGAGCGTAAGGGAGATACTGGGAACGCGCCCACATGGAGTGGCGGAACCCGATAATTGGAGGTGGGCGCCCGAGAGTGGCAACACCATAATAAAACCTCAGAAAACTCGGAGGGGACGACAGACGGGAAACACGGGGCTAATGCAGCCTACGGATACCCTGACTGGAACGGAGAGGGCCAGGTATGCCGGGTAGAGGCAGGCCAAGGGTGTGCTGCTCAAGGAATGGGCCAACAGGGGAAGTGTGCCGCTGAGGCAGCTAGGAGTGTGCCGCTGGCGGCTGGAGAGGGCGTGCCACTGGGTAAACGCGGGGAAGTGTACTGCTAGGCAGCCAAATTGGAAGGGCGATCAAGCACACGGTGGCACAAATCAATCAAGATGATGAGAAAACCCATCGAAGGGGACAATACTCATTCATGGGGGAACAAAAGGCCATGGCCGGCCGTACATATTACAAATCATGCCCGAGCTAAGGCTACGAATAAGAAAGAAAACGGAAGAACAAAAGAACGGGGAAGAAGAAGAAGAAAAAGGGGGAGAAGTGTTGGGGATCGGAGCAGGGTGACCACCCACTGCCCTTTCCCCCACTTCCCCCTACTACATCAAGCTCACTCTCTCTCTCTTACTCTCTCTTGCTCGGTGGCGGCCGGAGAAACCCCACTCCAGAGCCCTCCTTCTTCTCTTCTCTTCTTTTTTTCTTCTCTCTTCTCTTTTCTGGCGGTGGCTCTCTCTTGTGGTTGGTTCTGCTTCTGTCTGTGTGGGTCTCCCCTCTCCTTGCCTCTTCGTCTCTCTTATCTTCTTCTCTTGTTCTGCGTCTCCGAAGAGCTGGCCTCCCAGCCCGAGCCCCCCTTGAGAGAGAGAGAGTTAATCCCCTTTTATACTGAACGGGGGTTGGCAGCTTCGAAGGCCAAGCCTTCCTCTGCTTTTTTCTTTTCTCCTCACCCGTCTGGGGCCATTAAATGGCCTATGCCTAGGGACAGCAGGATGGGAGCTGGAGTGGCTTCACCCGGTTGGCCGAGGTTGACGTCGACGGCCTGCTGCCGCTACGCTATCGGCCGAAGCACGAGCCAGCGGCATGAGCATTAAATGCTTCATGCTTGAGTGAAAATAGAGCAACGTAATGAGATGGGACGTTGTGTCACTGGGGACCTTGGGAGTGTGCTGCTGAGGGCTAGCAGGGGCGTGCCGCTGAGGGCTTCAAGGGTGTGCTGCTGAAGGCTGCCAGGGGCGTGCCGCTGAAGGCTGCCAGGGGCGTGCCGCTGAAGGGCCTGGAGGGCGTGCCGCTGAAGGCTCCAGGGCGTGATGCTGAAGGCTGCCAGCGGCATGCCGCTGAAGGCTCCAGGGCGTGCTGCTGAAGGTTGCCAGGGGCGTGCCGCTGAAGGCTGCCAGGGCATGCCGCTGAAGGGCCTGGAGGGTGTGCCGCTGAAGGTTGCCAGGGGTGTGCCGCTGAAGGGCCTTGAGGGCGTGCCGCTAAAGGCTGCCAGGGCGTGCTGCTGAAGGCTGCCAGGGGTGTGCCGCTGAAGGCTACCAGGGCGTGCCGCTGAAGGGCTAAATGGGTAGTTCTGAGCCCGTTGTTAGCGCAAGTTGTGGTCAATTTGATTTTCTTCGAGGCCCATGGATTGTGGGGCTCCCGGTGGTTGATTTCTCTTCACTATCGTGGTTCCGGAGACAGCTTCACGACAGTGTGTGTATTCGGAGAGTTCGAATGGCCCTCTCTTCTTCACAGTTTCTTTAGTTGGAGTTGCTGTTGATGCCGGACTAGTTGGGACGTATGGGCGTGCAATTTTGCACGTCCACAGCCTCCCACACTCGCTGACCTGGGTAGCGGTGGATACTGCCTTTGCTGCTATTATGGCCTCTGCTGCTGGGGATACTGCTGCTATTGAGGAAACTGCTATTGTTGCTGCCTCAGAGGACAGTCACACACCATATGCCCTGGCTGGTCACACCTGAAACAAATCACCTGATGCGGGACAGATGACCGACTCGGGCTAAGACGTACGACCGACTCGTTGTGCGGCCAGCACTAGCACACTAAGGCAAGTTGGGCGGCTGACCACCGTGGTATTCTCCGGGGAGACGTCTCTCAACAGCGACTCTCTTGAGCTCTACGATTGTCCCTTGCGAGGGAAACGTGGGGATCGCGGCGATTAAGAAACCACCGTCGCCTAGGGTACTAATTCGCGCTTGGTGCTCGATTGGAGCCACGGAACGGGCGCTCACAACTCACAATCGCGGTGAATTTGAAACTAGCTATCGGCCATATTCTCACAAACGCAGCAATATAGAAAGCATACTAAACAGCAATATGAGTGGGGAATGAATCGCGTACCTCCACGACAAGGCGTGGGAAGACACCCTGGCCGATTTCCGAACAACCCCAATACACAATTGAATTAAATTTTACAAATTCAGAAGCTTGGCCCACTCCACACAGGGAGGTATTGGGCTACAATCGATAACTTTGGGGTTGCTGGAACCTGGGTTGACGGGCAGCACTCCTCGGAGCCGAGGGAGGCGAGTCGGGGCCGATCGGGTAAGCCGAGGGTGAACCGACCTGGTCCTGTCCACGCTGGCCTCCCTGCGCAGCGAACTTGTGAAGGCTGGTACAGCTAGATCCGAGATCCGATCGGAGTGTAGTTTGTTGGAGAACGACGGTGACTGGACGCCGTTTCTCTGCTCCAAAGGGCGTGAACATATCTTTTCAGATCTAAGCGCAGCAGTGGCTGCACCAAGCCTCTAGTTCTGCTCGCACAGAATTGCACAGGAACAGAAAGAATTAGGGGAAAAATGGTTGCCGAGGCCCGATCGAGGTGCCTCTCATGGGAGATCGTCGGTGACGTCCAAAGAAGCTCTCTGAAGATCTTGCACAGATCTCAGCCAGATGAGGCGGGGCAGGCTCGGGAAGTTGGTGCTGGTTCTGAGCCGGATCTGCTCAGATCTCTTGCGCGATCTCACGAAAATCGCCGCCACGGATAGCATGGTGATCGGATCGAGGCGAGATCAGCGGCAACGTGAAGAGGACTCGAAATCCTACGATCTGCCTTCAGGAAGCAGCTTCAGATGGTGTCTGGGTTGGGATGGAGAAATTAAAACACAGTCATCTTCAGATCTGGGCAGCAATCTGGGACCGATCTGCGTGCCTCCATGAAAAGAAGTCTTGCCGTCACTCACGAACTCCGATAATCTTTCTAACTCTCAGAGGTATCACTGGGATTTTTTGTGGAAGAATAAGGTAAGAGGAAGAGGGGGATACAAGGTCGAGTCACACGACCCAATTCTGTCCCGTCACAGGACAAAACCAAGGGTGTCACACCCAAGGAAACACAAGAGAATCTCTCTCCAATGTAATTTTCTCTCAACAAACTTTCATTAGCTTCTTTACAAACACTATACATGGCTTTAAATAGGCAAATGCAAGGGGAGGGGGTTGGGGAGCTGCATTGGATTCATGGGAAGGGGAGGGGTGCGCATATGGACCAAGGGGGAGGGGAGGAAGCTTCCTCCCTTTGAATATTCAAAGGGGAGGAGACAAGGTGGGAGGGTGGCTGCCTACCCTTGACCAAGGAGAGGGGTGCGCACTCTTCCACTAGCCACCAGCCAACAACCCCTTAACCCCTTTTACACATAGCACACAACCCCCTAGACTTGTTCATATTGACCCCTTTTCACACATGTCCCTTCTAGAAGCCCACAATCCCATTCTCCTTTCACACTAGACCATGGGCTTGGCCCATTTAAAGGCCCACACTAGACTATGGGCTTGATCCATTTAAAGGCCCATTAGACAAGCCCACTAACTCTAGACCATTACAAGATCATAGGCCCATTAGCCTTTTACATACTATTACAACCCAATAAGGATCCATAAGCTCCAAATAGGGCCCAACAAGGCCAAATAAAAGGGAAATGAAGGTGAAGGCTTCGGCCGATACGTCCACGTCCTCCGCGAGATATCTGGGTCCTGCCATGTCCTCGTCCACCGGTGTGTATAGTGGCGTGCGTCCGCACCAATTCTCCCCGGGTGGGAGGAACTCAACCCCGTCGAGTAAGGGTCCCGAGGCTTGAGCTCTCCACATGTGTTCACGGTGTTTGTTCATCGTGGGGTATCCTTGCCAACGCACTATGAAGTGTTGGTAGGCTCTGTTCCTGGTAGTGATCACCTGCTCATCCAGTATACAATCTATATGCATGCGTTGAGGCTGGAAGAGGTGGACTCTCGGGTGGTGTGTCACTCACAATAGAAGGATAAAGCCCGAAACTCACTAGGGATCACCGCGGGTTCCAATATGCTACCAAATCAGAAACATGGAACTTCGAACTGTCACCATAGTCATCCGGTAGTTCAATAACGTACGCATTTGAACCCACTTGTTTCGTGACTCGGGAAGGGCGGGTATCGCGGGTCTAGAGTTGCTTTACGGCCCCCAAGAGGAAACCGTTCAGGTATGGCCCTGATCATGACGTACTCTCCCTTTTGAACTCATGGACGTGTAACATGCACCAGCTAATTCCTTATACGCGCATGGCTGGCCTTTGATTGGGACACGACTTATGCAAACCATATGTATAAAAGGAAACAAACTGGAGAGACAAATAAACACACACACATGAACTTAAACATACATACACACCAAACAAACAATGCAACCAAAAGCTGGAGACTCTTAGAAATCTAACATGAACCTACTGACTTCTACATGGGGGTTCAGTGGTTCGGGAGGATCACTCCCAAGTGCGCATCGCCCTGGGTACTCGGGTTTTCAGGCTCTTCTAAAAGCTGATCAAAGTACTCCTGCTCGAGTTCGGGGTCTGCCACATAGGTGACCTCTACTAGCTCCGGAGTGGGGTCGCGGATTGGGGTGTCCGAAATAGCCAAGGATTCCCGAGTGGGGCACTTGGCCGCAAAGTGGCCAATTTCACCACACCTATAGCACTGGTCACGTGGCCCTGTGCTAGAAGATGTTCCACCAGTCATCGGTCCCTTTCCCTTGTCTTCTCGTCGGACCGGGGGTGATGGGAGCTGAGGTCGGGTAGGCAAAGTGGGCTGCTGGGGTTGTGAGGTGGGGATGGGTGCCTATGGGCGAGGGGGAGGTTCCCTTGGAGGGGGATGCCGAGGCCTGAGAGCAAAGGGGTCCTAGTGGGGGGGGTTCCAGAGGATGAACCACCGGAAACTGGCTATAGGAACTAGGTGTGGTCCGAGTGTCGGACCCACGCTGATGGATGGACCCCTGTCGTTGGACGGGAGCAAAATCTGACTCAGACTGCTCTAATTCAAGAGCAACTTGATAGGCGGTCTCTAGGGTGGTCACATTGCGGCGAAAGAGCTCGTACTGATAGTGGGGCCGCAGACCACGACGGAAGTGGGAAATAGGCATCGTGCTCTCTTCCGAGATGTCACATCGTAAAAAATATTCATCAAATTCGGTAATGTACTCAGACACAGACCTATCACCTTGGGTGAGGGTTTGCCACCGATCAATGAGCCGTTGACGGTACGAGGTGGGAAGATACTTAGTTCTAAGCCTTTCCTTCATTTCATCCCAAGACTCTACCGGGGGCTCTCGACGCTAATAGAGCAAGCTCTCCACATTGCGCCAATAAGTTTGCGCCTGCCCTAACAACTTCATTTTGGCGAACCTGACTCTCCGGAGGTCCGTCATTTCGAACCACTCGAAGTACCGGTCCATGCCGGCCTCCCAATCGAGATAGACCTTTGGATCTAAAGACCCGTTAAAAGTGGGAGGGTCTGCTAGCATGGTCCTAAGGACTCGATCGTCCTCCTCCTCTCTTGGATGATGGAAGCCATGACGGCGTCGGCCATTTCCCCCAAATACATTATCGGACCCATAGTCTTCTAGACCAAGGTCACGAGGTTGTGGTTCGATGGCCGGGCTGCGGGCTGATTTTGGGCCGCGGGAGCGGGCTGGACTTAGGCCATGGGAGCGGGTTGGACTTGGGCCACCGCGAGAGGAGGTGCGGGTGGGCCTTGGGCGGCTCCAGGAGGGTCCCCATGTGACATTCTATCTAACCGTCCAACTAGATCTTGGACTGACTGGTCGGAGGTCTCCATGCGTCCCTCCATGGCCCTAAGGCGACCATCCATATTATCGTAGAAATTCTGAAAGGTAGCCCCGGATTGGTCCAATCGAGCCATAATGGCCAACATTGCCTCCTATAAGGAGTGGAAGTCTCCCGAGGCGGCATCGCGATGGGAAGCCATAGATGTGGGGCGATGGTTTTGGGTACCACGCCGGATGGGCATACAAAGACACGAAGGTTGGAATGCACTAACTAGGAACCTAGACTTAACCCACTATTCGGTACTAGGCGGAGATAATCGATCCGAAGATCACTCGCGCAAGTGTGCGGTCGTCCTGATAGGCGTAACCTAATGTTCGGACAACACCTTTTAATATACCAAGTAGAGAAATACAAATGCAACCTTAGACTTAGATGACCCTAGGCTAGAACGTCGCTCTGATACCAATTTGATGCGGGACAGATGACCGACTCGGGCTAAGACGTACGACCGACTCGTTGTGCGGCCAGCACTAGCACACTAAGGCAAGCCGGGCGGCTGACCACTGTGGTATTCTCCGGGGGAGACGTCTCTCAACAGTGACTCTCTTGAGCCCGATGATCGTCCCTTGCGATGGAAACGTGGGGATCGCGGCGATTAAGAAACCACCGTCGCCTAGGGTGCTAATTCGCGCTCGGTGCTCGATTGGAGCCACGGAACGGGCGCTCACAACTCACAATCGCGGTGAATTTGAAACTAGCTATCGGCCCTATTCTCACAAACGCAGCAATATAGAAAGCATACTAAACAGCAATGTGAGTGGGGAATGAATCGCGTACCTCCACGACAAGGCGTGGGAAGACACCCTGGCCGATTTCGAACAACCCCAATACACAATTGAATTAAATTTTACAAATTCAGAAGCTTGGCCCACTCCACACAGGGAGGTATTGGGCTACAATCGATAACTTTGGCGTTGCTGGAACCTGGGTTGACGGGCAGCACTCCTCGGAGCCGAGGGAGGCGAGTCGGGGCCGATCGGGTAAGCCGAGGGTGAACCGACCTGGTTCTGTCCACGCTGGCCTCCCTGCGCAGCGAACTTGTGAAGGCTGGTACAGCTAGATCCGAGATCCGATCGGAGTGTAGTTTGTTGGAGAACGACGGTGACTGGACGCCGTTTCTCTGCTCCAAAGGGCGTGAACATATCTTTTCAGATCTGAGCGCAGCAGTGGCTGCACCAAGCCTCTGGTTCTGCTCGCACAGAATTGCACAGGAACAGAAAGAATTAGGGGAAAAATGGTTGCCAAGGCCCGATCGAGGTGCCTCTCATGGGAGATCGTCGGAAACGTCCGGAGGAAGAAGCTCTCCGAAGATCTTGCATAGATCTCAGCCGGATGAGGCAGGGCAGGCTCGGGAAGTCGGTGCTGGTTCTGAGCCGGATCTGCTCAGATCTCTTGCGCGATCTCACAAAAATCGCCGCCACGGACAGTACAGTGATCAGATCGAGGCGAGATCAGTGGAAACGCGAAGAGGACTTGAAATCCTACGATCTCTCTTCAGCAAGCAGCTTCAGATATAGTCGGCGTTGGGCTGGAGAAATTAAAACATAGTTGTCTTCAGATCTGGGCAGCAATCTGGGACCGATCTGCGCGCCTCCACAAAAAGAACTCTTGCCGTCGCTCACGAACTCCGATCGACGCAAAACCAGCGCTGAAATCTCCCTAACTCTCAGAGGTATCACTGGGAATTTTTGTGGAAGAAGAAAGTAAAAGAAAGAGGGGGATACAAGGTCGAGTCACACGACCCAATTCTGTCCCGTCACAGGACAGAACCAAGGGAGTCACACCCAAGGAAACACAAGAGAACCTCTCTCCAATGCAATTTTCTCTCAACAAACTTTCATTAGCTTCTTTATAAACACTATACATGGCTTTAAATAGGCAAATGCAGGGGGAGGGGGTTGGGGAGTTGCGTTGGATTCATGGGAAGGGGAGGGGTGCGCATATGGACTAAGGGGGAGGAGAGGAAGCTTCCTCCCTTTGAATATTCAAAGGGGAGGAGACAAGGTGGGAGGGTGGCTGCCTACCCTTGACCAAGGAGAGGGGTGTGCACCCTTCCACTAGCCACCAGACAACAACCCCTTTTACACATAGCACACAACCCCCTAGACTTGTTCATATTGACCCCTTTTCACACATGTCCCTTCTAGAAGCCAACAATCCCATTCTCCTTTCACACTAGACCATGGGCTTGGCCCATTTAAAGGCCCACACTAGACTATGGGCTTGGCCCATTTAAAGGCCCACACTAGACTATGGGCTTGACCCATTTAAAGGCCCATTAGACAACCCCACTAACTCTAGACCATTACATGATCATAGGCCCATTAGCCTTTTACATACTATTACAACCCAATAAGGATCCATAAGCTCCAAATAGGGCCCAACAAGGCCAAATAAAAGGGAAATGAAGGTGAAGGCTTCGGCCGATACGTCCACGTGCTCCGCGAGATATGATAAGTGTCCATTTGTTATGACAATTCATTGCATGTACACCATTTTATGTGCATATAATTAGGCAATTATGCATATTTCATAGTTAACCTCAACTCCGCATTTAAATTGGAGCTTTCACGCAAATTGATTAATTTGGCAATTTTATTTAATAATTTGAAGTTGAGGGCCATGAGCATTAATTCTTCATTGCATAATCATGAGCATTTGAGATTTATGTGCACATTATGGTAAATTTTATGCACTAAAGCGTAATTATGTGGATGTAGGACACCAAAGGTAATTACAAAAGAAGCCGGAGGTAAAATTGTCACCACTATTTTGACCAATTCAAAAAGCACATATTTTGATTGGAAGGAAAAGAAATTTCAAAAGTTTAAAATTGAGGAAAAGAAACACATATTTCAGTTGGAGGGAAAATTAAATTCAAAGTTTAAAATAAAGGAGAGACATGATGAGCCTTAGGAAATGGGGTGCCCAAAGTCCAAGAAAGGGGGTGCCCACCTACTTTTCCTCTTCCCCATGCATCATAATCCACTTAAATCTGAGCCATCCATCTCCTTTTGATACAATCTTCACCCTTCATCTACTCAACTTTCCCTATAAATAGCCCATGACAAGGAGGAGAAACGGAGTTCTTCTTTTGGCAATTTTTCACTCTTTCTCTCCCTCTCACATCTTTTAGTTCGCCGAGTTCGCCCTCTTCCGTCCTTTTTCTCCTCTTACTTTCTTCATGAAAGTTCTTTATTTTTACGTTCTCTACAACTTCTTCGTCTACACCATCTTTTAATTCCTTCTGATTTTCAAGCTATTTCATGTTTTTCACTGTGCTGTCCTGTTCATCTGTGAACCAGTGTTTCTATCTGTTCTTCCCCTTATTTCTCATCATTCTAGTCATTTTCTCCTCTTGCTTTTTTCATAAAAGTTCTTTGTTTTTAAAAGATCTTCAACTTCTTCTTCTACGCCATCTTCTAATTTATTCTGATGTGAAAGTTATTTCTCATTTTTCAACTTGCTATCCTGTAATTTCACTGTTCATCCGAGGTTCTAGCTTTTATTATTTCTCAGTTTTGAAGCCCTTCCACTCTTCTTTTCTCTCTGAGTTCTTCATCAAAGTTCTTCCTCTTATGTAGATCTATATTTTCTTCTTCTATTACTTTCTCCAATTCTTCTTTGTTTACGAGTTATATTTATTTTCTCACTGTTTTACTCTCCCATCTTCTTCTTTCTTCATCTCCACACAAACCCTTTCACATTTCTCTCTATATTTCTTTCCAAATTTTGCCCTACACAACTCCCCTTTCATGGTGGCGTGCACATCAAGACGGGCGACGTTCCAAGGCTTGTGACGTGGACGGCGACGGCTTCTTCATCCACCTCTTTCCACGGCGATCTCTTTCAAGGCGGAGTGATCCTCTCCAAGGCTCGGCGAGGAGGAGACGACGGCGTCATCACCATTGCTACTACCATCTTCACACCTTAGGCTCCTCTTTTTGTTATTGCTTTAGTTTTATTTTACTTCATTGTAATCTCATTGTGTCATTAGTGTAAACTTGTTTCACATTTCATGTACTCTTTCTTTTAAGTTAATGAAAGTTGTTCTCTTGATCTAGTTCTTGATCTTCTTCCATCTCTACCCCCTTCTTCTATCTCTTCTTTTCACTTCATGCAATTAATTTCTATAGCATAGGCGCATAATCATAGGTGTTTTTAATTAAGTGTTTGGTTTGTTCTTCATTTCACTATTTTCTTTAAACAAAATAAAATCACAAGTGTTTTCTAAAGGACTCCAAGATTTTTAACTTTAAAAATCTCCTCTTCCCTGTGGATTCGACCCTTCTCGCCACCTTATTACGTCTTACCTTCATCTAGTGCGAGTTAAAAATTTTAAGATTGATACGCATGTTTTAAACGACGAATTTTCGCGTAATCAATTTTTGGCGCCGTTGTCGGGGAAGAATGATGATTTTTGATTTAAGAACTGTGTTTTCCTTGTGTATATAGTACACTAATAAAGCTCTCTTTTCTTTTTTTTTACAGGTTAAAAAATTCAAAAAAAAAGATGTAAGTTTGTATTTCTTTCTTTCATCTTTTGATTTTGTCATTTCATTTCAAAAAAAAAAGAGAAGAACGAGGGATTGCGCATCAAGTAAGTCTCCAAACTTATTCCTCTCATTTTGTGTCATTTCCTTAATGTTCTTGCATATTATGGTTAGATAGGTTCACTAAATTAAAAAAAAACTCTTCACTTGAACTTAATAAAAATTCTCATTCTAAGAGTAGAAATCACACTTTCATGTTCTAAATTATGCATCATTTAGGATAGAAGCTCTTTTTCTTTATTGTCTAATTATTGTTAATTACATTGTTGAAGATTGCGGGAGGCAAGGTGAGTACTCTACCTTTTCCAAAAGCATGCTCATGCATTTTCATGCTTGCATAGAACCCCTTGTTTGAACTTGCTTTGTTGCATATCATTTCAAAATATCTTAAGGGCAACACCCATAAGCAAGATAAGGTGGGGATTTCATCACCCTTCCTTAGCCCACAAATCATAATTCTCTTACATCTTTACATCACCTAGATCTCAAATAAAATTCAGTAGACATTGGCCCTAAGTTTACACTGTGGTTCTTGTGTTATTTGAGCTTACCCTCTTATGAAAACCGGTGCCTAAGGCAAGACGGTCGGACAGAAAATGCCTTAAGCGGGCTAGTGGTTTGTAATTAGGTCCCTACGAAAGTAGGGGGAGCCTCCCACTACCCCACCCCTGATGTATCCCCTGTGGTTCTAGAGTTTTGATGATGACAGATATTATGCCTCATGATGTCTACATTCTTGATGATATAATCCTGTTGCATTATGAGAAACTGCCAGAACATGTTTAAGGATGTCTCACATGTCATGAAGGTAAACCAAGTCAAAGACAAATCATGATAGGTAAGGTGAATGCTAAGATCAGGTAATGTTTTAATTAGTTCTCCTGCATACGTTCAGTTCATGACTGCTATATGCATTTCAATTCATTGGTTCATGTTCATTGTGCATTGTCTTACATCAAGTCTAGACATCCTGGTTGAATTCTAAGGCTATACTTCAGCTTGATCGAGTAAGCCTGTACAGCATGCCTTATTGTTCATATCATCTTCAAGTCTGTACACCGGGCACCTTCTATCTGAAATCTATACACTGTCGAGTGTTTACATGTTTTGATGTTGTCAACTCTTTGAGCCTTAGTGAACAGAAATGTCTCTATGTGTTAAACAAAACCCTTGAGCTATTTCAAGTTACTCTAAGGGATTGTCTTCGTGCCATTTGCACCACACTCCGTGTTGTCTCTCCTCACAAACACGAAAAGACTTCGTGTCGTTTGAGTTTATAACACTTCGTGTTGATCTTCACTATTACCAGGTAAACTGCTTTGAGGGAGTACGTTGTGTGTCCGTATTATCTCCTTCATTCTTCGTGTCGTTAGTGCCTACAACACTTCGCGTTATCCGTTTATACTTCGTGTTGTTCCATCTTTATCTTCCATGTCTTCGAGTCTTGTCTTAAGCTGTTTAACCTCGTGTAGCTTCACTTTCTGTCTTCGTATTGTTCCTGAAGCAGCTCGAATTGTCTGAGTCATTTCCCTGTGAAACCCGTGTTGTTTCCTTTGTTTTTAGTTGTTCATCTCGTGTCATCTTTTGTCTTCGTGTTGCTTTAACTTCGTGCAGCCTTCTCTAAGTGTTGTCCTTAGTTCGAGTCGTTTCCTTGTTATTTTTGACTTCGTGTTGCTTTTCCTAGACCTCGTGTCTTTCCTGATTTGCAACCACTTCATGTCGTTTCTGTTGTCATCTTCGAGTTGTCGTCAGCCCGTGTCGTCCTCGTCTTCGAGTCGTTCGAATGTTCGAACAGCTTTGTACTCAAGTTGTCTTCGTGTTACCCGTGGACTCGTGTCTTCGTGTTACCCTTGTACTCATGTCTTCGTGTTGTTTTTGTATTCATGTCTTCGTGTTGTTTTTGTATTCATGTCTTAGCGTTATTATTGCGTATCTCGTGTCGTTCTCTTTACCTCGTGCTGCTTTCATCTGACCTCGTGTCATGCTCTCCTTGTCTCGTACTGTAGTAATCTTTTCTACTTCGTGTCGTTCCCTTTATAGTATCTGTTTTGTCACCACTGTATCTCGTGTCGTTCTCTGTATAGTGCACCTCTTGTCATTTCCACATACCTCATGCAGTTCTAGTTCTTGTGGCCCTCAGTGTTAATGGTTTTTATCTCCTTGCAGGTCCGAGGAAGAACATTCACCTGTGTCTGGGCTGCACGTGATCCGATACTAAAGAAACCAATGCTATAAAGACACGTGGCAGGAAGGTTCTGGATCGAGCGTGGGAGGCACACGCGTTTTGTGCCCTATCCACCTGCTGATGCTGCTATATAATGTAGCCTTCGACCACAGATAAAGAAGATTGGAGCCAAGAAAGAAAAAGCAGAACTGTAGAGAGCTCGATCCAGCAGAAGAAAAGAAAAATAGAGAAATCGTGAGAGTATGGGAAAATAGAGAGCAGTCGAGAGCTTCCACAGTCTAGATAGCAGTGTAGAAGAGAAAGAAGAGATAGAGAAAGCTGAGAGTTAGATCGAGAGAGCAGAAGAAGAAAAAGAAAGAGAGACAGTGAGATAGAAAGAGTGAGAAGAAGGAGGAGGCAGAAGCAGTGAGAAGAAGAAGAAGAAAAGAGAGTTCGTGCTGGGAGAAAGTGAGAAGCAGTAGAAGAAGCTCCTGCTGGACCGTGGATCAAATCCAGGCCAGCCAGCTCCTGCGAGAGCCACATTTGTTTTTATCTTTTCAGCTTTCCGTTGCTGAGTTTCATTTTTTTTTTTGAACTATTTTCTTGCTGTTTGTCCGATTCTCTGTGGAGAGGTCGGGGTCCCTCCTGTTAGTTCAGGAGAAGGGAGATTGCTATCTCCGGTTGCAAGTGGCTGGGTGCCACTTGTGGGTTCCCTCTGGTCAGAGGAAGGGAGGCTTGTCCTCCGGGTCTGGGCTTGTAGGATTCAAGTCCAGGGGTCCCTCCGGTTGGGAGGAAGAGAGGTCCGAGACCTCTGGTTTGCAGGTGACTTGGTGTCACTTGTGTGTCCCTCTGGGGTTCAGAGGAAGAGAGACTTGGGTCTCTAGGTTCCCCTCTGGTTTGGAGGAAGGGAGGCTTTGTCCTCCGGTTCTGGGCTTGTGGGTAGCAAGTCCAGGGGTTCCCTCCGGGACTAGAGGAAGAGAGACTTCGGTCTCTGGTTTCCAAGTGGCTGGGAGTCACTTGGGGTGTCCCTCCGGTTGGGAGGAAGAGGGGAGGTTGTTCCCCTGGTCAAGCTGTGTGGCAGCACCTGTTGCAGACTGAGTCTGCGGTTTCTAGCTTGTGCTAGTGGAAGCCTCACTCCGGTTGGGAGTGAGGGGTGGACGTAGGTCTGTGGACCGAACCACCTAAAAACCTGTTGTTCTGTGATTTGCTTGTGGTGTGTTCTTCCATATCTTCTATCTATTTCACAGGTTGTTTGAATTGTTTTGTTTCGATCTGTTGTGGCCTTGTGCCTCACATCTTTTTGAGTGTGTTTAGTTTTCATTGTTCTGTCCTTTGGCATTAGACTTTATCTGGTTCCACCAGTATAGTCAGCAACTCATCTGGTCGATCAAATGTCTATTTGAACGCTATTGCCTTTACTTTGCAACTGTATCTAGTAGCAGGCGAATTGTTTTTAATTTGGGCAATATTCAGGAAGGGGATACATTCACCCCCCCTCTGTATCAATCGCACCGTCCCAACAATTGGTATCAGAGCCGGTGTCTGCATACAAGGTCCAGCGACCTGCAGATTCAATCTTGCAGTCTTAGGTGCTTGTTTGCTTCTAGTGCATCAATATTCCTTTTGCATTAATCAGGGTTGTTCTCAATGGCTCATCCACCGGTTTTCAATGGTTCTAACTTTAATGCGTGGGTCGTCGGTCTGCGAAATTATATTGATACAGTTAATCCTGATTTGTGGAAATTAATTTCGCAAGGTCCTCACACATTACCAAAGAAAGTGTCAAAATGGATCGACAGACACAGATCTAAGGATGGAGAAAATCGGAAAGCCTTTGATCTGATGAAAGCAGCTACTGACAGAGCCTTATGGGCTTGCCTTTATGATTGCAGGTCTGCCAAGAACATCCTGGAGAAGCTGAAGGAAATTCACAGGATAAATGAAGATAACTGCATGATGGCTAAAGGAAGTACTCATGGCAGTAGCCAAAATGAAGAAGATGATGATGAGGAGGTAAACATCTTCGAAAACTTTTCTTTAGATGATTGGGAGAATGCATATGCTGAGCTGCTTGAGTCTCATGAACAATTAAGAAAACAATACAAGAAATTGAAAAAGAAAAGTGATCGGAGTTGTTCAACTCCACAATGTGAAAGTTGTTCAAATATAAAGCAATCTCATGACGCCTACCTGTCTGATATCTATATGCATAAAAACCAGAATGAAAAATTGATGAATGAGCTTGAATGTGTTAGCTCTGAGCTAAGTAGGCTAAAAACTGAAAATGACTATCTTAGAAAATCTGTTAAAGAAAATGAAGAAAAACTTAGCTCGGTTGAGGATGATCATGCTCATGTTGATGATTTAGTTCAGAATGAAAAACTGTTGAAAGAATTTGATTTTGTTAGCGCTGAATTGAATGCTCTAAAATTTGAAAATGAATGTCTTAGGAAACAATGTGAAAAACTTCAGGATCAAACAATATGTTCTGATGAATCTGTTTGCAATGAATGTGCATTCTTGAAGGAATTGATTGAGGACTTAGACTCTGATGATAATATATAGAAAAACTTAATCACTTCCTTGAAGGAAGAAAATGACTCATTGCTAACTCAGAAGAAGGAAACTGATAAAATACAAGACAAGCTGATAGAAGAAAACATCTATCTGAATGAACAAAACAAAAAGTTGATGGTTCTTAACACTGTTTTCACTGAAAGATGGCTGACATTTGAAAAAGGGAAATCCATCTTAAAAGAAAACGAAGTGAATAATGAATTCACATTGACACAGGAAAATGAAACTCTGAAGAGTCTAAATGATGAACTGCAAAATCAAATCATCTTGTGTGAAGACCACATTGTGTCTCTCGAGAGAGAGATTGAAGATCTAAGAAACTCCCTATCAAAATTTGTTAAAGGAAGAGACAATTTGAATAAGCTCCTTGGAGCGAATGTGAATTTTCAGAAGGAGGGACTGGGTTACAGTCCAGCCATGAAGAAGTCTGAGAAGGCTACTGGAGATAAATTGAAGACTGTCTTTGTTAAAAGTTCAGAACAAGAAAAACCCTCTACCTCATTCTCACCTCAATACAAAAATCAGGAAGAGAATGAAAAATAGAAAACAAATAAAAAGAACTCTTCTGTGCATATTGATTACAGCTCTCACACACACTCGCAAGTATCTAGAATGAAAATGATCTGTCACTACTGTCACAAATATGGTCATGTGATGCATGAGTGTAATTTGATGGAAAAGGATGACCTAGCAGCTGCTCAAAACAATCTGGGTAGAAAGCATGTTCCTAGGGATAAGAAAACCCATTGTTATAACTGTGGAAAAATAGGACATGTTGCTGCACAATGCTGGTCAGGTCCTCATAGAAAAACCTTCTCAAATTGTTCTCATTGTGGAAAACATGGCCATATAGTCAAGGACTGTTGGCATGCTCAGGGAAGAACATTTTCTCAAAATATAAAACTCCCTGCAAATAGAAATGTTTTTGGAAGAAATAAATCTGTTTTTAAAGAAAAGACTCTTGCATGCTTTGAAAGTGGAAAATTTGGCCACCGAGCTTCGGAATGCTGTGGGCAGGTTGGGCACTCCATGAGTGAGTGTAACTTAATGAAGTCTGATGACTTACATGCCCAAAGAATATGGAAAGCACCAATCAGAGGTATTACTAACAAAGTAGGACCCAAGAAATCTTGGGTACCTAGAAACACAAAATGAGATCTGTGCTTTGCAGGTATGCCTTGGGATGAGGAATAAAAAGGGGGTCAAATAAACCAAGGCATCCAAAGATTGGTAAACCCCAACTCTGCTGATTAAATGTTTGTTCACCTGAATTTTTGTTTTAATTGAAAATCATACATATGTCAATTACAGTTAGTTGATATTTGTTAAAAAGCATAATCTCTGAAAAATAAATTGCATTCTGAAAAATCTGAAAAGGTGGGTTGAGCAAGTCTGTTGCTTGGATGATGACTCATGCTTAAAAATGTTCATCTGCACATTTGACATGCACATGCATCACAATGGCATATAAGTGGCATAGTGTAAGCTTAAGATGCGTAAAGAACTGCATATGCTTTGGATTGTCATGCATGACTCTTGGTATATCAGTAGTGAGTTACTAAAAGGCAGCTGAATTCTGTCTGGAAGTGCTTGCTATGTGTGAAATGGTCTTTAGACCAAGTCCTCCGCCTGGTACCATAGGTCAGAGTTGCATACATTTAGGAATGCTAGATCATGCATACATTTAGGGGGAGCATTATTCATATTCTACCATCTGATCTTCCCATCTTCAGATTGAACTGCTATCTTGGTTAAAGTCTTGTCATGAGTGTGTAATGCAACACATTTCAGCTTCCTGCTTCAACTGCTATCAGCCATCTTCACTCATCCTATTCATTGGTATCAACTGTTGAAATTGGATGTTTCCAAAATTGTTTCGGCCTTTCCTGAAAATTCAGAAAGAATTCTCTGTGCATATTCTGATCATAAATCTGAAAATAATTAAAAGAGGAATCTTCCATTATATAGGGTTATGAATGTCTGATTCTGTCAGCCGGTTGATGTTTCATGTATGTCTTGTGTTTGCATATGAACATATCTTGAAAATATCTGAGTTGGTCTTAATAAACCTTAACCAACCTCATCATGTTGTGTCTTTTAAATTCTTCTGAATTCTGAAAATTCTGAACTCATGATACTCCTTGATTGATATGTATGAAATTAGTATTGATTTTTAAACATCTGAGAATATGGATTATGTCTAAAGGTAAATCCTGTCAGAGCAATGAACTTGGTCACTAAGAAACCATGTCCAAAGGACTGAGTCATGAGGTGCCACTGTTAACTCTGCTTCAAAAAATATTGATAATCTGGCAGAGCAATAGCATGCACACTGAGAAATACATCTCACTCATCAAAGAAATGATCTGTTGTGTGTCATGAAGTGTAAATGCAATCTCTGTTCCTATGAAGCATGACAGTTAGTCCGTCCAAGTGCTTAGAGATACTGGCGTCTAAACAACGTGTATCCTCTAGTTACAAGGGTGTACTAAACTCAAGTGCTCATGAAGCAAGTTATGAAAATTGCTGCTAATCTAGTATACCATTTGAAGAATGTGTGCAAAAGAAATATTCTATTGGAACCCTTGACAGAAACAACTGTTTTCTTATGTGTTTATCTTCATTACTATTGATTGCATCTCTTAAAGGAATCTTTGAAATTGAGTGAGTAAGAAAGAAGAAGATCTAACAAGACTATCAATATGAAAGCAAGGTTCACCTTTATTAAAACTGACTTCAGATATGGGTACAGGAAACATATAAACAAGCCTTGCATACATCATATTCTAATCTGACTTGTCAATAAAAATCATTCATAAATCTCTATAATAGAAGAGTCTGAAATACGTACTTAATCAGATTTATGAAATTGATATCACATTGAAAACATTTCTCATTCTTTCTGTGTGTCTTCTCTCTCACTTGGGACCTCATTATCTCAGATCTAACTGCTGATCTAAGGGGGAGAATTCTTGCATGTCCCTGTCGTTAAATATTCACTCAGGAGAGTATCTTGTCAGGGGGAGTTTTTTTTTTTTACCTTTGATGACTGTAACTCACAGTATTGCATAATTGTCTCCTTCTACTACCAATGAACATTCCCTTCTTTTTGATGTTGTCAAAGGGGGAGAACATCTGTGAGTCATCAATTTTAATATGTTTGCATCAATCAACACATGCTCACTCACATGGTGTTTAATATGCTCACTTCTGACTGAGCTATTCTGTGGTTTCATAATCATCATGATGAATCTATTGCAATGACTCATAATATTGCCATCATCAAAAAGGGGGAGATTGATGTATCCCCTGTGGTTCTAGAGTTTTGATGATGACAGATATTATGCCTCATGATGTCTACATTCTTGATGATATAATCCTGTTGCATTATGAGAAACTGCCAGAACATGTTTAAGGATGTCTCACATGTCATGAAGGTAAACCAAGTCAAAGACAAATCATGACAGGTAAGGTGAATGCTCAGATCAGGTAATGTTTTAATTAGTTCTCCTGCATACGTTCAGTTCATGTCTGCTATATGCATTTCAATTCATTGGTTCATGTTCATTGTGCATTGTCTTACATCAAGTCTAGACATCCTGGTTGAATTCTAAGGCTATACTTCAGCTTGATCGAGTAAGCCTGTACAGCATGCCTTATTGTTCATATCATCTTCAAGTCTGTACACCGGGCACCTTCTATCTGAAATCTATACAATGTCGAGTGTTTACATGTTTTGATGTTGTCAACTCTTTGAGCCTTAGTGAACAGAAATGTCTCTATGTGTTAAACAAAACCATTGAGCTATTTCAAGTTACTCTAAGGGATTGTCTTCGTGCCATTTGCACCACACTCCGTGTTGTCTCTCCTCATAAACACGAAAAGACTTCGTGTCGTTTGAGTTTATAACACTTCGTGTTGATCTTCACTATTACCATGTAAACTGCTTTGAGGGAGTACGTTGTGTGTCCGTATTGTCTCCTTCATTCTTCGTGTCGTTAGTGCCTACAACACTTCGTGTTATCCGTTTATACTTCATGTTGTTCCATCTTTATCTTCCATGTCTTCGAGTCTTGTCTTAAGCTGTTTAACCTCGTGTAGCTTCACTTTCTGTCTTCGTATTGTTCACTGAAGCAGCTCGAATTGTTCTGACGAACTTCGAGTCATTTCCCTGTGAAACCCGTGTTGTTTCCTTTGTTTTTAGTTGTTCATCTCGTGTCATCTTCTGTCTTCGTGTTGCTTTCACTTCGTGCAGCCTTCTCTAAGTGCTGTCCTTAGTTCGAGTCGTTTCCTTGTTATTTCTGACTTCGTGTTGCTTTTCCTAGACCTCGTGTCTTTCCTGATTTGCAACCACTTTGTGTCGTTTCTGTTGTCATCTTCGAGTTGTCGTCAGCCCGTGTCGTCCTCGTCTTCGAGTCGTTCGAATGTTCGAAAAGCTTTGTACTCGAGTTGTCTTCGTGTTACCTGTGGACTCGTGTCTTCGTGTTACCCTTGTACTCATGTCTTCGTGTTGTTTTTGTATTCATGTCTTCGTGTTGTTTTTGTATTCATGTCTTAGCGTTATTATTGCGTATCTCGTGTCGTTCTCTTTACCTCGTGATGCTTTCATCTGACCTCGTGTCATGCTCTCCTTGTCTCGTACTGTAGTAATCTTTTCTACTTCGTGTCGTTCCCTTTATAGTATCTGTTTTGTCACCACTGTATCTCGTGTCGTTCTCTGTATAGTGCACCTCTTGTCATTTCCACATACCTCATGCAGTTCTAGTTCTTGTGGCCCTCAATGTTAATGGTTTTTATCTCCTTGCAGGTCCAAGGAAGAACATTCACCTATGTCTGGGCTGCACGTGATCCGATACTAAAGAAGCCAATGCTATAAAGACACGTGGCAGGAAGGTTCTGGATCGAGCGTGGGAGGCACACGCGTTTTGTGCCCTATCCACCTGCTGCTGCTGCTATATAATGTAGCCTTCGACCACAGATAAAGAAGATTGGAGCCAAGAAAGAAAAAGCAGAACTGTAGAGAGCTCGATCCAGCAGAAGAAAAGAAAAATAGAGAAATCGTGAGAGTATGGGAAAATAGAGAGCAATCGAGAGCTTCCACAGTCTAGATAGCAGTGTAGAAGAGAAAGAAGAGATAGAGAAAGCTAAGAGTTAGATCGAGAGAGCAGAAGAAGAAAAAGAAAGAGAGACAGTGAGATAGAAAGAGTGAGAAGAAGGAGGAGGCAGAAGCAGTGAGAAGAAGAAGAAGAAAAGAGAGTTCGTGCTGGGAGAAAGTGAGAAGCAGTAGAAGAAGCTCCTGCTGGACCGTGGATCAAATCCAGGCCAGCCAACTCCTGCGAGAGCCACATTTATTTTTATCTTTTCAGCTTTCCGTTGCTGAGTTTCATTTTTTTTTTGAACTATTTTCTTGTTGTTTGTCCGATTCTCTGTAGAGAGGTCGGGGTCCCTCCTGTTGGTTCAGGAGAAGGGAGATTGCTATCTCCGGTTGCAAGTGGCTGGGTGCCACTTGTGGGTTCCCTCTGGTCAGAGGAAGGGAGGCTTGTCCTCCAGGTCTGGACTTGTAGGATTCAAGTCCAGGGGTCCCTCCGGTTGGGAGGAAGAGAGGTCCGAGACCTCTGGTTTGCAGGTGACTTGGTGTCACTTGTGTGTCCCTCTGGGGTTCAGAGGAAGAGAGACTTGGGTCTCTAGGTTCCCCTCTGGTTTGGAGGAAGGGAGGCTTTGTCCTCCGGTTCTGGGCTTGTGGGTAGCAAGTCCAGGGGTTCCCTTCAGGACTGGAGGAAGAGAGACTTCGGTCTCTGGTTTCCAAGTGGCTGGGAGTCACTTGGGGTGTCCCTCCGGTTGGGAGGAAGAGGGGAGGTTGTTCCCCTGGTCAAGCTGTGTGGCAGCACCTGTTGTAGACTGAGTCTGCGGTTTCTAGCTTGTGCTAGTGGAAGCCTCACTCCGGTTGGGAGTGAGGGGTGGACGTAGGTCTGTGGACCGAACCACCTAAAAACCTGCTGTTCTGTGATTTGCGTGTGGTGTGTTCTTCCATATCTTCTATCTATTTCACAGGTTGTTTGAATTGTTTTGTTTCGATCAGCTGTGGCCTTGTGCCTCACATCTTTCTGAGTGTGTTTAGTTTTCATTGTTCTATCCTTTGGCATTAGACTTTATCTGGTTCCACCAGTATAGTCAGCAACTCATCTGGTCGATCAAATGTCTATTTGAACGCTATTGCCTTTACTTTGCAACTGTATCTAGTAGCAGGCGAATTGTTTTTAATTTGGGCAATATTCAGGAAGGGGATACATTCACCCCCCCTCTGTATCAATTGCACCGTCCCAACAACCCCTTACCTGACCGGTAGAAATATTGAGGGTGAACTCAAGTTGCACTTTAGCCATTTTGTGAAACCCAATTTGTAGGTCTAAGTCACATCTAGGTCATTAGGTAA
Organism: Amorphophallus konjac; assembly: GCA_022559845.1. Lineage (NCBI taxonomy): Eukaryota > Viridiplantae > Streptophyta > Magnoliopsida > Alismatales > Araceae > Amorphophallus > Amorphophallus konjac. Next base: position 24,902 of record JAHNEJ010000924.1, on the reverse strand, counting down.
TTTATGTGACAACTTGTTTGTGTTTGCATAAAAAAATAAAAACAAAATATAAAAATAAAAATAAAAATAAAAAAATCCTCATCTTCTCTCTCTTCGTCCTAGTTTATGTCAAAACCAAAAAAAATATAAATCATCATAAAAAAAATCTCTCTCATCTCTCTTCGTCCTAGTTTATGCAAGGAAGAAGATCACAACATCCAAACCTACTAGGACCCATTCAGGAAATAGAGAGAGTCTTGTATCCAAGAGACAATCTCCAAGAAGATCTTATAGCCGAAAATCAAGAACCTCACCACCAAAATCTCATGGCCGGAAATCCCAATCCTCCAAAGTAAATGAAGGATTATTTCATTCCCAACCAATATCAACCTCCATCTTGCATTTACATTCCTCAAAATCAAGCCATCCATTATGAGATCAAGTCAAGCACAATTCAAATGCTCCCCTCATTTTATGGAAATATCAATGAGGACCCCTACAAGCACATTGATGAATTTTTAGAAATTTGTTCCACGGTAAAAATCCAAAATTTCTCAGATGATGCCCTTAGATTGACCCTCTTTCCATTCTCTCTTAAGGATAAGGCTAAATGTTGGTTAGGCACTATAGGGAAGCCAATGAGAACTTGGGGCGAGATGCAACAAGAATTTTTGAAGAAGTTCTACCCTATAGGCCGCACCAATACCATGAGAAGGGCAATCACGGGTTTTACCCAAACTCCAGGGGAACAAATGCATGAGTCATGGGAAAGACTCAAGGAATTACTTAGGAAGTGTCCTCACCATGGGTTGTCCAGATGGCAAATAATCCAAGCTTTTTATGAGGGTCTATCCGAGCAATTTAGACAAATGGTAGATGCATCATGTGGAGGGGCATTCATGAGCAAAAGTGAGGATGAGGCGTATGATTTGTTCGAAATGCTTAGTGAGAATTCTATCAATCATGCTTCTTTATCATCCTATGAGAGATCCATTGGGCCCTCCAAGCAGGCCAGATTATATGAGGTCAAGGCCCGAGGTGATTTTGAACCAAGATTGGACATAAGTCTCATCACTCAAAAGTTGGATAAAGTAGAGAGTCTGACTCAAAAGTTAGACCAACTCTTGACTTTGAAAGACCCTTCTTGTCAACCATCATCCCATTCCTACTCGGGTCAATCTGTCACTCCACATGAGACATGCACTCTATGTGTAAGCCCATCCCATCACATCACGGAGTGTCCAACTGCGGCTCAATTACCCCCTGCCATCCAGGAGCAAGTCTTTGCAGCCCAAGGATTCTCTAAGCCCAATAATGACCCATTTTCAAACACATACAATCCGGGCTGGAGGAATCACCCGAACTTTTCGTGGAAATCCCAACAAGTTCTATCTCAAGTAACCAACCCCTCTATTCATCAAGCCCAAAAGCAACCCATGCAAAGTCAATTTCAAACCCAACCCAACACCTTCAATCCATTTGGTAGAGGTCCACAAGCTCAATTCCTTCCTATGGGCTATTCACATTTTCAATTTAATCAAGGCCAACCCACTTACCAACCTCTGCCTCAATCCAACTTTGAAGATAAATTCAATCAGCTCCAACAAATCATCTTGAATCAACAACAATCCATTCCCAAGTTGGAAAGTCAAATAGGACAATTGGCGGAAGCTACAATGAGAAGAGAAGTGGGTCAACTTTTAAGTCAACCCGTGGCCAGCCCAAGAAACTAACCCCGGGTTTTCCTCCACAACCGGGCCTCCTACCTCAACCCATCCCACAAGCCCAACCCAAAAGTCCACAATTTGAAAATGTCAAGGCTATTTCAACTTTGAGGAGTGGGAAGGTGTTAGATGACCCATACAAGGATGGAAAGGAGTTGCAAGATTCCATAGAAAAGAATCAAGATAATGAGGATGCAAGCAAGGAGGATTGCACTCAAGATAAGTTGGGGGGAGATCCTAAAGGGAAAGGAAAGGCCCATGAAGATCCAAATTTCTATCAACCCAAGGTCCCCTTTCCTAATGCCCTAGAACCCAAGCCCACTAAGACTAGGCCAGCCCAAAATGAGGAATTCGTGGAGCTCTTTTCACAAGTTCACATCAATATTCCACTCCTAGATGCCATAAAACATGTTCCGGCCTATGCCAAATTTCTCAAAGAGCTTTGCACTCCAAGAAGAGGGCCCAAGTCGACCCCTAAGAAAACTTGGCTCTCCGAGGATGTTAGTGCAGTCTTGATGAACAATCTCCCTAGAAAGTTGAAGGATCCCAGTGCTCCCCTCATCCCATGTGATATAGGTGGTGTAACCTTTGACCGTGCCCTCCTCGACTTAGGAGCAAGTGTCAACCTTTTACCCACCTCTGTTTATGAGCAATTTGATATAGGGGAACTCAAGCCAACCCCCGTCATTCTCCAACTGGCCGATCGCTCAGTCAAAACCCCTCGAGATTTGATAGAGGATGTGATTGTGAAAGTCCATGATTGCTACTTCCCCGTTGATTTCCTCATTCTTGACATGGCTTCCTCCTCTGAGCTAAGTCACACCTCAATCATCCTAGGCCGTCCATTCCTTGCTACTGCGAAAGCCAACATCAATTGTGCTACAGTGACGATGGACATCTCATTCGGATGTCAAAAGGTTTCTCTCAATGTGTTCAAAGCCTCCCAATATTTGGACCTAGATGAAGAATGCCACTTCATAGACATCTACGATGAACTTATTGAGAATGATCTGGGCATGGGTCAAATAAATGAGGTCAATGCTCTTCAAGATTCCCCTCATCATAGTAGCATTTGGCATAAGGTTGAACCACTTCCAGCTTTGCAAGATGAACCAGCCCTTCCATCACTTGAAAGCCCTCCTAAACTTGAGCTTAAGCCCCTTTCGGACTCCCTCAAATATACATTTCTAGGCCCCGATCAAACCCTTCATGTTATCTTAGCTTCCAATCTTACCCCTACCCAAGAAACACTTCTCCTAGAAGTCCTTAGGACTCACAAGGGTGCCATAGGATGGACAGTGGCCGATCTTAAGGGGATAAGTCCGTCTATTTGCATGCATCACATTTACATAGAGGACAACGCCAAACCTAGTCGGGAAATGTAAAGGAGGTTGAACCCAAACATGAAGGCGGTGGTGAAGAAGGAGGTTGTCAAATGGCTCGATGCGGGAATTATTTATCCCATATCGGATAGCCAATGGGTGAGTCCCACTCAAGTGGTTCCTAAGAAATCGGGACTCACCGTGGTCCAAAATGAACAAGGAGAAGATGTGCCCACTAGGCCCACCACGGGATGGAGAGTGTGCATCGATTATAGGAAACTCAATGCCATGACCAAAAAGGACCATTTTCCACTCCCCTTTATTGACCAAATTCTAGAGAAATTGGCGGGTCAAAGATATTTTTGTTTCCTAGATGGATATTCTGGGTACAACCAAGTGGCCATTTATCCGGAAGACCAAGAGAAGACCACATTCACTTGCCCATATGGATCAGTTGCCTTTCGGAGAATGCCATTCGGTCTTTGCAACGCACCGGCCACTTTTCAAAGGTGCATGATGGCCATTTTCTCTGATATGGTAGGAGAATTCTTAGAGATCTTTATGGATGATTTTTCTGTGTTTGGGGCGTCATTTGAAAACTGTTTGGAAAATTTGAAGAAAGTGCTTGCAAGATGTATTGAAACCAACCTTGTTCTTAGTTGGGAAAAGAGTCACTTCATGGTTCAAGAGTGCATAGTTTTAGGCCATATTGTGTCCGAACTGGGTATAGAGGTGGATAAAGTCAAGATCGACCTTATTTCTAATCTCCCTCCTCCGACCTCTGTGAGGCAAATTCGTTCATTCCTTGGCCATGCCGGTTTTTACCGCCGGTTCATAAGTAACTTTTCTAAGATTTCCCGTCCGTTAACTCTTCTCTTGGCCAAAGACACTCCATTCCATTTAGATGTTGCCTGCCTTGAGACTTTCAATACCCTTAAAGAGGCTTTGACCAACGCACCCATTCTCCAATCTCCTAATTGGTCTTTGCCTTTTGAAATCATGTGTGATGCCTCCGACTATGCTATCGGGGCAGTTCTAGGCCAAAGAATTGACAAGTGTCCGGTGGTGATATATTATGCGAGTCGCACCCTCACTGATGCTCAGCTTAACTACACCACCACGGAAAAGGAGATGTTAGCTATTGTCTTTACCCTTGAAAAGTTCCGATCATATCTCTTAGGGGCAAAAGTCATCGTGTACTCTGATCACTCAACTCTCAAATATTTGTTCTCTAAGAAGGATGCCAAACCTAGACTCATTAGGTGGATCCTCCTACTCCAAGAATTTGATCTTAAGATCCGAGACAAAAAAGGTTCCGAGAATAAAGTTGCCGATCATCTTTCTCGGATTCTTACAACTGATAATGCTCCTTTGCAAGATTCATTTCCAGATGAACATCTCTTGTCCATCACCCATAGTCAACTCCCATGGTTCGCAGACATTCTCAACTACTTAGCTGTGGGACAAATTCCTAATGTGTGGTCTAAACATGAAAAAGAACATTTCTTTGCCAAAATCAAACACTATTTCTAGGAAGATCCTGAATTGTTCCACGTAGGTCCAGATCAAATAATTAGGAGATGTGTCCCCGAGGAAGAACAACAAAGCATCCTGAATTTTTGTCACACTCTAGCTTGTGGGAGACACTTCGCAGGAAAGAAACCAGCCACCAAAGTGTTACAAAGTGGATTCTTCTGGCCCACTCTCTTCAAAGACGCCTATGAATTTAGCAAGACTTGTCTTAGGTGTCAAGCCATTGGAAACATGAGCAAACGCGATATGATGCCACTCAACCCCATTATAGTGGTCGAAATCTTTGATGTTTGGGGAATTGATTTTATGGGGCCCTTTCCGCCATCATTCGGATATGAGTACATTCTTGTGGCAGTTGACTATGTGTCTAAATGGATTGAAGCCATAGCCACCCGGACTAATGATCACAAAGTTGTCACGAAGTTTGTTCAAAAGAATATATTTTCAAGGTTCGGGTGTCCGAGGGCGATCATTAGTGATGGAGGTTCTCATTTCACTCATGCCTAATTCCGAGCTCTTCTCGAGAAATATAGGATCACTCATAAGATTGCCACCCCCTATCACCCCCAAACAAGTGGCCAAGTGGAGACATCCAATAGGGAGATCAAAAGCATCCTACAGAAATCTGTTAGGCCCGATAGGAAGGGTTGGTCCGAAAGATTGGATGACGCTCTTTGGGCCTATCGGACAGCATACAAAACCCCCATTGGAATGTCTCCATATAGGTTAATCTTTGGAAAGGCTTGTCACCTACCCGTTGAGCTTGAGCATAGGGCCTATTGGGCTTTTAAGCAGTTCAATTTTGACTTAGCCCAAGCCGGATCTCATAGGGCCCTACAAATAAAAGAGTTGGAGGAGTTGAGGAATGAAGCCTATGAAAATGCCAAGATTTACAAAGCCAAGGCCAAAGGTTTCCATGATAAACACATTGTGAGAAAATCATTTCAACCTGATCAAAAAGTTTGGCTCTTTAATTCAAGGTTGCGCTTATTCCCTGGAAAATTAAAGTCTAGATAGGATGGACCATTTGTTGTGCTCAAAGCCTTTGATCATGGTGCTGTCAAAATTCTAGATCCTAAAAATGGTCAAATTTTCACTGTCAATGGTCAGCGTCTCAAACTCTACTTAGAGAACACACAACTTCCATCAAAGGAATCAATCCCACTGAGTGACCCATGATAAATACAAGAATGTCGTCTGGCTGAAGACGTTAAACTTAGCGTTTGTTGGGAGGCAACCCAACCATTTCTCTTCAAAAATCTAGTGAGTCATTTTCATTTGTGTTTGTAGGAGCTGGAAGAAGTCGTTCGCAAAACTGCCTGTCAAAATAGCCACGTTTGTGCACCCCAAGTTGTACCTTTCCTTCCCAAGCATTCATGTATGCATTGTCATGTTCATATATTCTACATGCTATTGAGGACAATGTCATTCAAGTTTGGGGGGAGAGAGAAATTTTCATGATGCATATAGTACAACCCTATAGGAGTTATGTCTTGCATGTCATAGTTGCATAAAAGGAGAAAGATGTAAACCCCATTTTGAGTTCATGATTCATGCTTAAATTAAAAGTAATTCTGGAATAGAAAAGACTAGGGAGAAGGATGATGGAAAATTTAGTCAATCTAGTCATGGAAAACTGATATAAGAATCCCTTTAAAGTTCATGTGCACTTTAAAAAAAAGAAAAAAAGAAAAAAAATCATGTTGCACACTAATGAAACAAGCAAGACAAGCCCTCTGCTATTTTTAGTATGCTATCTGATATTCTGCACTTCTTAAGAAAATAGATCTTTTTACATAGCTTTCTGCCAAATTATCTATCAAATAAGTGCAATGGCACTAGGAAAAAAAAGAAAAAAAGAAGAAGCAGAAAAGAACACCATGAAAAATGCCCCAATTTTTAGTAACCGGGTCTACTTCACCTAAGACGTATTGAGGTTCGCGTCAAACAGAAAAGGGAACCCTGATCTTAGTAACCGGGCCTACTTTACTTAAGACGTGTTGAGGTTCGCGTAAAACAGTGAAGGGATAGTGCAGCATCATGTGTGCTATAAAAGATCCCAAAGGGACAAAGCAATAAGGCAGACAAAAAAGCTAATATACTTAATGCTCTAATCTAAGAGGTGCAGGGTTGGAAGGCATTTGCTTGGAATAGCGAATGGGTGATGCAATTGTCTAAGATATAGATTTGGTAGTTACACATGCATAAGTGCTATTGAGCTTTAATTTAAATTCTTAATCATGTACTATTAAGTTTCTACATAAGGCTAGCGTGCATTAATGATTCTAGATTCCTAATCTTTGGTTGATTCTATGAAGGGATAACTGGATATGAGAGCATAAATTTTATAAACTCTTGTTAGTCCTAAAATTCAATTTATTGGCATTGCTAAGGGACTAGCAATGAGTAAGTTGGGGGTGTGATAAGTGTCCATTTGTTATGATAATTCATTACATGTACACCATTTTATGTGCATATAATTAGGCAATTATGCATATTTCATAGTTAACCTCAACTCCGCATTTAAATTGGAGCTTTCACGTAAATTGATTAATTTGGTAATTTTATTTAATAATTTGAAGTTGATGGCCATGAGCATTAATTCTATATTGTATAATCATGAGCATTTGAGATTTATGTGCACATTATGGTAATTTTTATGGACTAAAGTGTAATTATGTGTGTGTGTAAGACACCAAAGGCAATTACAAAAGAAGCCGGGGGTAAAACTATCACCACTACTTTGACCAAGTCAAAAAGTACATATTTTGATTGGAGGGAAAAGAAATTTTAAAAGTTTGAAATTGAGGAAAAGAAACACATATTTCGGTTGGAGGGAAAATTGAATTCAAAGTTTGAAATAAAGGAGAGACATGATGAGCCTTGGGAAAGGGGGTGCCCAAAGTCCAAGAAAGGGGGTACCCACCTATTTTTCCTCTTCCCCATGCATCATATTCCACTTAAATCTCAGCCATCCATCTCCTTTTAATACAATCTCCACCCTTCATCTACTCAACTTTCTCTATAAATAGCCCATGACAAGGAGGAGAAAGGGAGTTCTTCTTTTGGCAATTTTTCACTCTTTCTCTCCCTCTCACATCTTTTAGTTCGCCGAGTTCGCCCTCTTCCGTCCCTCTTATCCTCTTGCTGTCTTCATGAAAGTTCTTTATTTTTACATTTTCTACAACTTCTTCTTCTGCACCATCTTCTAATTCCTTCTAGTTTTCAAGCTATTTCGTGTTTTTCACTGTGCTATCCTGTTCATCTGTGAACCAGTGTTTCTCTCTGTTCTTCCCCTTATTTCTCACCCTTCTAATCATTTTCTCTTCTTACTTTTTTCATACAAGTTCTTTGTTTTTAAAAGATATTCAACTTCTTCTTCTACACCATCTTCTAACTCTTTCTGGTTTGAAAGTTATTTCTCATTTTTTAACTTGTTGTCCTGTAATTTCACTATTCATCTGAGGTTCTAGCTTTTATTATTTCTCAGTTTTGAAGCTCTTCCACTCTTCTTTTCTCTCTGAGTTCTTCATCAAAGTTCTTCTTATTATGTAGATCTATATTTTCTTCTTCTATCACTTCCTCCAATTCTTCTTTGTTTACGAGTTATATTTGTTTTCTCACTATTTTACTCTCCCATCTTCTTTCTTCATCTCCACACAAACCCTTCCACATTTCTCTCTATATTTCTCTCCAAAGTTTGCCCTCCATAACTCCCCTTTCATGGTGGCGTGCACATCAAGACGGGCGACGTTCCAAGGCTCGTGACGTGGACGGCGACGGCTTCTTCATCCACCTTTTTCCACGGCGATCTCTTTCAAGGTGGAGCGATCCTCTCCAAGGCTCGGCGAGGAGGAGACGACGACGTCATCACCATTGCTACTACCATCTTCACACCTTAGGCTCCTCTTTTTGTTATTGCTTTAGTTTTATTTTACTTCATTGTAATCGCATTGTGTCATTAGTGTAAACTTGTTTCACATTTCATGTACTCTTTCTTTTAAGTTAATGAAAGTTGTTCTCTTGATCTAGTTCTTGATCTTCTTCCATCTCTACCCCCTTCTTCTATCTCTTCTTTTCACTTCATGCAATTAATTTCTATAGCATAGGCGCATAATCATAGGTGTTTTTAATTAAGTGTTTGGTTTGTTCTTCATTTCACTATTTTCTTTAAACAAAATAAAATCACAAGTGTTTTCTAAAGGACTCCAAGGTTTTTAACTTTAAAAATCTCTTCTTCCATGTGGATTCGACCCTTCTCGCCACCTTATTACGTCTTACCTTCATCTAGTGCGAGTTGGAAATTTTAAGATTGATACGTATGTTTTAAACGACGAATTTTTGCGTAATCAAGATATCTGGGTCCTGCCATGTCCTCGTCCACCGGTGTGTATAGTGGCGTGTGTCCGCACCATCACCGGCGCCGTGCACTGCCTGCCTGGGTGCAACTCGCCACACCGGGGACACCCTCCCCGCGATCCACCCACTGATCCCTAACGTTGAAAAGGGACCGGCTGTTGTACACTGTCCGATGATGCCTACCTCTAATCCTTGTGCTTCTTACGAAACCTCTTCTTGAGAAACTTCTTGACCTTCGAGCCAAAAGACACAGATCCTGTCACTGACGCCGCCGGCGTCGGCGCTCCTGAACCACCCGTCGCATGTTGAAAAGAGCCCTGCTACTGGGTAGCCGACTGCTGGCTGCGGCCTGACAAGGACTGTCCCTGACTAATCTGTCCCCGAGTCCTCTGCATATCCATCTCCAAGGACGTTGCTACACGAGAAGCTGTCTCCAAATCAGTGGCATCGTTCGCGATCAAATGGTGCTTTAGCTCCTACCTCAAGCCCTGCACGAATTACGCGGTCTTCATGTAAGACCCGTGTGTTAAACGGATTCTTAGTTGTTCGGATCTATGTTTAATTATGTGAATTTAGGCTATTTCTACGGATTTTAGGGTATTTTTATTTTTTAAAAAAACTAAATCATCAAGTGTAGATAAGGGAGAGTGCACCCCCATTCCTGAGGAAGGAGATGTTCCCACTCCACCAAATCAAACACTAGATGCTGAATTTTATTGATATATCATGTAATGATCATGTACAAAAGAGGCAAAGCCTTGGAGTACAAAGGGATAAGGGGCTGCGGGCAACAAAGTGTAAAAAATATCAAATATGCAAGCTACACAAGCTTCCTTCGGAAATTTGGAATGCCTTGAGCATCTGCAGTAGCATAGCTTTTAGATATAATCGGCAGCTCCTTAAATGATTTGAATTCCATATTACTTCTCTTGAGCACTGCGTAATTAGCCAAAGAATCCGCTAGCTGGTTCCCTTCTCTGTATGTATGCATGATAGGGCAGTGAAAGGATGTAAATAGTTGCTGAAGTTCTTCCCACCAAGGTAGCAAAGACCATGGGGGAGCTTTCTTCCGCTGCAGCATCTCAATTAACATAAGGGAATCAGAAAAGATAACTGTGACCAAGAGATTATGAAATCTTGCTAATCGAAGACCATCAAATCAAGCCCTGCCCTCAGCAACCATATTTGAACCAGCCCCATAAAAATAAGAAAAAGCCAGCTTTAACTGTCCTTGACAATTTCGCCGACAGCCCCCACCACCGGATAGTCCTGGATTGCCTTTACTTGCACCATCTATGTGATGAGAATAGCCAGCAGTAGGAGCCCTCCAGGTAATAGTAATGTAACTGGGTTTATAGCTGTTGACCGATATTTTAAATTCTCGGAATATGGACAAATGATCCAGCCTGGGAGGTTGTTTAAATCTGATCCGAAGCACAATAGTTTTTGTATCAGCAAGTATTTGGTCCAAGATAGTTTCAAGCCTGACCTTTTTCCCTTCGTACTTTACAAGGCATCTGTATTTCCAGATATACCAGATTATCAAAATTGAAATAAGGAATGAAATAAAGCCCTTGGGAGTGCTCATGGCAGCTTCAGTCGCCACTAACATCATTCTATCCTGAATTGCAGAAGTTTCCAAGCAATGTGTGTTGAGGATGGGAGCAAACTTATTCCACAAGAATTTGGCAATATCACTGTGCACAAATAAATGATCCTCATCTTCAGTAGAGTAAGAAAGACATCAAGCACATTTTGAAGCCAGGGGTATACCACAATTTTGAATCTATTTATCTACAGGCACTGCATGCTTAAAGAGCTTCCAACAAAAAAGAGACGCCCGGGGGGGAATTTTCTGGTTCCAAATCTTACTAAACAAAATACTATGATTTGAAGACTGTTCTTTAATAAAACTATAAGTGGACTTGATGCTGAAATTGCCTGAATTAGTAAGAGACCAGACCTATTTGTCTTGTCCAGATCTAATACTAAACGACTGAACTTCAACCTTTAATGTTTGATCTTCCAGAATCTGCCACACTGGGTGCTGATGATTGGCCAAGGCTTCTTGAACTGACACATTTCTAGTACCAGAAGACTGTTGAGTATTGCAAACTTCTTTCAAAGTCTTATTCTTGAACCATATGTCTTTCAAAAAGTTGGCAGAGGAACCATCAAAAACAATCATTCTGGAATTAGCCAGCACAATGGACCGAGCTTTATCAAAGTCCTTAGTTTTAATACCTGCTGGGAAGGGGGTTTTGCAATCAGAAATATGAGATCCATGAAGGTATTTACTTCTCACAAATTTTGCCCAAAGAGAATTACTCTGAGTAGACAGCAAAATCTGTTTAACATAAAAGCACAGCTGTGATTCCATCAGACTGCGAAAACCAAGACCACCATTGTCAAGAGGATAGCACATTTTATCCCAAGAAAGCCAATGCCTCCTATGAGCATTCTCATATCCTTGCCAAAAGAAGTTTGTGCAAATGTTACCAAGTTGCTTGTGTATGGAATAGGGAATAGAAGCGGCACTAGCAGTATACAAGGGAATAGAAGTAAGGACTGAGCGAATGAGGGTTTGCCTCCCAGCTTGAGACAAAACTTTACTTTGCCAGCCCGCAAGTCTGTCATTCACCTTGTCCAACAAATACTTAAAATGGGGTCTCTTAACAGTGCCCTTAAAAAGGGGAATTCCCAGATATGTTAAGCTGCCTGATTTAAACTGATAACCTGTTAACTGTACAATTCTGTCTATAGAATTGCGGGCCATCTTCTTAGCAGCCATAATGCAACTTTTCCCTGCATTAATTTTTTGACCAGAAGATCTCTCATATTTCTCCAAAAAACTCAGCAGACATTTAATTGAAGTTTTACTACCATTCATGAAAATAATGGAGTCATCAACATAGAGAATGTGAGTTATGGGTTGAACTCCCCGAGGAAGATGGTAATGCTTGCACTGACCACTGGAGAACAAATAACTAATCCCTCTACTCAAGACCTCCTCAGCAATAATAAAAAGCGCAGGAGCTAAAGGGTCTCCCTGGCGAACACCTCTGGAAGATTTGAAATAGCCACGGTTCTGACCATTAAAAGAGATAGAGAACCAGCAGTTTACAACTAACTGGGCAATCAAGGAAATGAACCTATTAGAGAAACCAAAACATCTCAGCACCTTGAACAAAAAATCCCACTCAATTCTATCATAAGCTTTTGCCATGTCTAACTTCAAAAGAATATTATGGCCTCTAACAGGCCTATCTATCTCCATGAACAGTTCTTTTGCCAGCAAGAAATTGTCTGTTATTTGCCTTCCACTGACAAACCCACTTTGTTCATTAGAAATGATAATGGGCAGTAGGGGTCTTAAACGATCACATATCACCTTGGAGATAATTTTATATGCAAAATTACACAGGCTAATTGGACGGAAGTCAGTAAAGGTAGAGGGGTTCCTGATCTTTGGTATCAAACACAGGATGGTAGATGTGATACCTTGGGGTAGCCCCCATCCTTGAAAGAAGCTCTGAACAGCCTTAACTACATCATCCCCTACTATCTCCCAACAGTGAGAAAAGAAACCGCCAGTGTAACCATCAGGCCCGGGAGAGCTGTTAGCTGATAAGGAAAAGACTGATGTCCTCACTTCTTCATCTGATGGAATAGCACATAAGTGGGTGTTATCATCTTCGGTTATCAACCGGGGGATAACAGATACAATATTATCATCTACATAATGATCTTCAGAAGTTAATAGGGCCTGAAAGTAATCCACAGCACCATCAAGAATTTTGTCATGTTCTTCCACCCAAATATCATTCACCTTCAATTTATGAATAAAATTCTTCTGCCTCCTGATCTTGGTATATTGATGAAAAAACTGAGTATTTCTGTCTCCACATGTCAGCCACTGTATTCTAGACTTTTGGAACCAAAAGATTTCTTCACGAGCTAATACCTGACGCAAATGAGCATCTGCCTTTTGCAAAGCAATGCGGTTCTCCACTGTAGGATTTTCATCAAAATTTAATTGAGTTACCTCAACCTGGGCCTTAGCTTCATCCTTGGACTGATTAATGTTACCAAAAGTATCCTTATTCCAGGCTCTCAAGGCAGCCTTCAGTCTTTTCAGCTTCATCTGAAGAGTGATGAAAGGATGAATATCATAATATATGCTAGTATTCCACTGTTGTTTCACAAAATGCAGAAAATCCTCATGCAGATGCCACATATGCTGATATATAAATCTCCCTAGACGCGTGGGAGTGGGAGGAGCAATCTGTATCAGCATTGGAGAGTGATCAGAAGGACCTCTAGTTAAGTGCCTGACTGTTAAATTCTGATTAAGTTGGAACCACAGAGGGTTAAGTAGCACCCTGTCAAGTCTAGCTCTGATATGAAAAGCCCATGTCTGATTATTAGTCCAAGTAAAATTAGAACCAATGTAGCCGGAATAAGCTAGACCAATAGCAGAAATAAATCCCTGGAAATCAGACATGGCAGTCATTGAAGAAATTGTTCCACCAAGTTTCTCCTCAGGTGTCAAAATGCAATTAAAGTCACCTCCTATAATCCAGGGGATGCGAACATCCCGATTAAATTCCATAAGGGAGTCAAATAGAGATCTTCGGTCATTCATATTGCATGATGCATAGACCACAGTAAAGTATAAAGAAACCATATTATGCTCTTTAAGAGCCACAGTCAAAAATTGAGGATGCTGTTCTATGATATCCAAATGAATGTGAGAGATAAAAGAGCCAGATTTTGGATGAATCTCCATTATTGCCAACTACTGTAGGTAGCTTAATTCGCCGAGCCACACTAATGGCACGGTTAAAGTTTATTCTTGGTTCAGAAATAGCAGCTATGCAAATATTATAATCCTTTATATGTTGTGCCAAACTTCTAACTGTGGCATTATTTCCTATCCCCCTCACATTCCATATCAAAGCTGAATTAATCATGAACAACATTAGGAAAAGCATGGGCAGCTAATAACTTAGCTTTTGCCCTAGTTAGACGAGCATCACTAAACAGAACACCTGGTAAAATAGAGATCTCATCCGGTTTCAGGTCCTGTGAAGAAGCCTTAGTTTTTGAATCTTGGCTCAACATTCTGTAATTCTCTATTGCAGATAAGATAGAAATATCTACCAAATTCTTCTTTGTGGTAATAAGAGTATCTTGACATGCTGTAACTGATGGAAGACCCTGAAATAAGTTCTGTGTCTGTTCTGACTGTTGGTAAAGAGAGTCGAAATCTGAAGATTTCTCTCTTAATTTCAATCCAACTTTGTTCAGATCCTCACAGGCCATTCCACAAACAGGAAGTGAGCAGCCATTCAATCCCAGTAAATCTGGATTATCTGGGGGAATAGAACACTCATGAAGCCCCTTCTGATTATCAGTCAAGTCAGAGGACCTAGATTGAATACAATCATGCCTATGTACTTCATGTGCCGAATCATCAATCAAATGCACCAATGGAGAAAACCTGTTAGAAGTTGTTTCAGGGTGAGAATCCACATTTAAAGTAAGATTCAGAGGCCTATACTCTTGATGAAGATCTTTTTGAGGATAAGTAGTATCTTCCTTCTTCCGCAGAGCAGGCTGCTTTGAGCCTTGTTTCTTTTTACATTGGCTCTCCATGTGTCCTATTTTATGATAGTGAGTGCAAAGATGAGGAACTCTATGATAATTGATCTTTTGCCAGAAGCCACCTTCTTCCAAACCAATCCATATCCTCTCCTTCCTTTGCAAAGCTAAATCCATCTCAACGCAAACCAAGGCCTCTGAAGTCTCCATCAGAGTGGAGGTAGATTCATGAATACGCAGTACATTCCCAAAATTCCCTGCTATCGATCTGAGCATGTCATCATGGAAGAAATTGACCGGGAGAGAAGGAAACCCAATCCAGATAGGAACTATCGATGGGTCTGAATCGAACTGAAAATCATGAGACCATCTAAAAAATCGGAATAGAAAACCTTTTATATACAGGTTTTTAAGAATCAGTACTTGCAGCAAATCCTCTGCATTGCCAAGACGAATCAAAACATGTCTGGCATTCAGACGGCTAACGATGAAATCCGAAGTCAGATGAAGGCGTTGAGAAATGCCTGATTTAATCTCAGGGATAGAAGGTCTACCATAGGAGCATTTAGCTATGACCGCATTTCGCAGATGCTCACAAGAGATGTGAATTTCTTCCTTGGAGAAATAAACTGCAGGTTCTCCTTGTTCTGTGAAGGCCGGCGTCTTGACTTGGAATGAAGCTTGCGGCCGAGTCTTTGAATCCATAAGGATTTGAGCAAAAGATCTCCGGGAGACATTTTGCAGATCCACAGCCTGATCACCACGAGCTAGGGAGATCTGCGAAGAAGATGTCTCCCCCACCGCATCGACCATGGCCGGCGGGGAGGGGACGGAAAGAAAGGAAGGAACGGTGGCGGGAAAAAACCAGAGCTTCTCTCACTAAAAATCTAGAGAGGGGATCGTTGATAGTTCTTCATGCATCATTCAAATCAACGGTTTTAGGGTATTTTTATGCATTTAATTGAATTGGTTAAAGTATTTATATAAATGAATTGGGCATATTTATAATTTTAGTTCTTCGAGGGGTTAAACTACAATTTAAAGAATTTTTACAAAAAAAAATAAAAATAGAAAATCA
Source organism: Amorphophallus konjac (assembly GCA_022559845.1). Lineage (NCBI taxonomy): Eukaryota > Viridiplantae > Streptophyta > Magnoliopsida > Alismatales > Araceae > Amorphophallus > Amorphophallus konjac. Next base: position 9,303 of record JAHNEJ010000924.1, on the reverse strand, counting down.
GTTTTTTTAAAAAAAACTCACGCATCTCTCTCTCTCCCCTCACTCACTCTCGATCTCTCTCTCTCTCTCTTCCCCTCTCTCCCTCACACGTTCTCTCTCCTTCTCTCCCTTTCTCTCTCGATTTTAGTCCGTTCGGCCTCGGATCGTGACGAGAGAGGTACCGTTGGAACGGGCTCGATGCGAGGATCGCGGTGGCACCCTTCTTCCCTTGGTTCATGGAGCGTGGAGACGAGATGGGTCGAGAGGAGCCGCGACTCCTCGTCGTCCGATCTGCACCGATCCACGGGCTTCGTCGCGATCGAGGTAGGGGGATGGTTTCTTCGTCTCACCAGGAACCTATTGACGTCGCATGCATCGCCATCCGTCGTCATTTTCACCGATTTCCTTGCAAAACCCCATATTATTATATTTTGGCCTAATTTCTTAAAACCTCTCTCCTCTCTCAGTTTTGGTCCAAACGATCGCTGATCGAGGCAAGGGAGGTACCGTTGGGAAGGTCGTGTCGCGTAGATCGCGGTGACGCCCTTCTTCCCTCGATCCGCGGAGCGTGGTGCTGCATGGAGCCGTGAGGACGGTGTGGCTCCCATCGACCATTCGGCACCGAATCAGCGTTCCCACCGCGTAAGAGGTAGGGGGATGGACTCCTTGCCTCGCTAGGAACACTTTGGCACCACATGCACCGCCATGCGTGGTCATTTTCCTCGATTTCCATGAAATTCCATTTTTAGTGTAATTTAGGCTAAAATTTTTGTAAATCATTGCATGGGCATTGTTTTTGCATTTTGATGTGTAGATTAGTTGTTAAATGTTGTGGTTTGGCAGGTTTTATACTTTTTCCGTGTTTCCCGTCGATCCGGCTCGACCGGGATGGAGTTCGGTTTTGAACTCGTCCTGATCATTTTCCAGTCCGTGTAACGGTCCTTCCAGTGACCGTTACACTATAATGGACCCTCAGGTGTGCGTTACATGCAGCATAACGGACCGTTCCAGTCCATCACGCTGGATGTTACGGACAACATGGGCCCGTTAAATGACCGTTTTCACCGGTTGGCCATTTAGGGTGATTGGCGTGACGGTCCATCGCGCGACCATCACAGCCTCGTGACGCACCACTCCAGGTGCGTTACGCTATAGAAAAACTGTGGGTTTTTATAGTTTGGGCAAACGTAACGGATCGGGGAGGCGCGTTGCATTCAGCATAACGCCCCTGTCCTGGTGCGTTACAGCCTGTGTCCCCTATAAAACCTCGGGTGCCTGTGACGACCCACTAGGGGAGCGTCACAGTCTTGTAGCGCACCTGTCCCAGCCCGTCACACCCTGTGACGCGGTAGTCCTGGACCGTTACATTCTCCTGGATTTTTAAAGCATGCATGTTTAATTTCTAATGCATTCCATGTTATATTTATGCCATGTTTAAGTTATCTTATAAACAATGGCTTGCTATTAGATCAAGATGGAATTGCTTTCTCTTTCCTTGTGATGGAACCACTAGTCGTAGCCCAGCGACCAAGTGTGTCATCCCACCCGGGAGAGGTGGAGGGGTGTTCCCAATGAATGGTTTGTAAGCTAGTTACCGTGGGCCCCTACGGTTACCGTTGCGTCCAACGGAGGGGAACTAGCAAGAGGCATGGCTCTAGGCAAGAGTCAGTGCGTGCACACGTGGTCGGAGACTTGGACTGACACTAACGAGTGTCGCTCTGACTAGTACTTGGTTTGGTCCTGTTACGCCTCTCGCTTGTCGTGTTCCAGACTTGAGAGTTGCCTGAGACGCAATATAAGCCATCAGGGGACGCATCTGGTCTCATCCTTCTAGTGGGTTGTTCCGTCTCTTACTTCACTTGGTTAGTGGTGGTTTATTCTATTGGTAGATTTAGTTTCTGACGCTAGTTCTTGACGCTAGCTCCTGCCGTTATTATTTACTTAATTGCCATGCAGTTAGTTGTTTTAACTGCTTAGATAGATTCACTAGCTTTGCTATAATTGTGTTAATTGTGCATCTGCCTGTTTATTGTTTAAATACATGCTCTAATTGCTTTTATATTTACATGCTTGCCTGTTTAGTACGAGGTAGGGATCTGCGTGACCCCTACTGAGTCTGGCTGTGCCTCACCCTTTCTTCTTTCAGGTGAGCCGCCCCAGTCGTCCGCCGGTCCTTCTCGTGGTTTTGCCGACCGTCGATAGAGTGCCAGCTGTAGTTGGTTCATCCCTTTTGTACTTTTGACCGGGGTATGCCCCGTGTAGTAGTGCATTGGACCTCTTTTTGGTTGTGGGACCTGTTTATTTTGAAAAATCTGGACAATTTTGCTTCCGCGCCTAATTTATTAATTCCCTGCTTTAATTATATTGCGCGCCTACAATTCCAATTCGTTATGCAACTCCTCAACAAACCCCCCTCCAACCCTTACGAGGCCTCATCAGCCTCTTGGGTGGCATCCCTAGTTCTTGGTAGCAGTAATCCGATGATATCGGGCTATCGGTATCCAGAGCTCTGGGTCGTTACAGTTGGTATCAGAGCGGTGTTGGGGATTTGTATTAGGAATTGAAATTTGTGCTGGTCCAGAGCAAGTCCACTGAGTCATCTGTTGCTGGCTTAGAATATTTTCCATACTTACGGATGTGTTTTCCATTGTCGTATGTTTTCTAGCTTCAAGATGTCGCAGCGAAAAAAGAGAACGTCGTGAAAAAGGAGAGCTCATGTTCCCCAGGAAGAGGGGGGCACTTTTCCTCCTCTTGTTGTGCATGTTCCTCCTCCTGTCGTGCCAGCTCCAGCTCAAGCTGTGCCTGTTCCAGTTCCCCAAGATGATTTGTCTGGTGGTCATGGCAGAGCACTCGAGGAATTCATGCTGTTCCACCCACCGACCTTTGAGCGCCAATCAGACTCGGAGACAGCTAGAGTGTGGCTTGATGCCACTGAGTGCGCATTCCAATCGATGGAGTGCGTGGAGGATGAGAAGGTCATGTTGGCCACTTATCAGCTTCAAGGTACAGCATGCACCTGGTGGACCACGGAGTGGGAGGTCGCCTTTTGTTCCCACTGCTTCGGTAAATCACCTGGGCAGAGTTCATTGCTACTTTCGAGCGTGCCTACACTCCGGCCTGCCTCAAGTTAGCAAAAATGTATCAATTTTTGGAGCTAACGTAAGGTGACAGGACTGTGTTGTAGTACCGGGATAAGTTCATTGAATTGGGCCGGTACGCGCCCCATATTCTTGCTGATGAAGCTATGAAGACTCAGCAGTTTTTACGCGGACTGAAAGCGGAATTGAGCCTGCCGTTGTTCGTGACCTGAGTATCTGAGTTGGATGCAGCGTACCAGGCAGCTGTTGCATTGGAGTTGGAAATGGCGAGGACTTGAGGGCTTTCTCAGGCTGGAATAGTTCAGCCGACTGTGCAGTTTCAGCCGACTTACCAGCCGTCTGTCCCAGGAGTTCCTTCTGTTGTTCCTGCTGTCAGCGGTGTTTCTTCTCCTTCTGAGTCCTATTTCCGATAATTAAAGAATAAGAAGTCTAAGTGGAAGTTCGATCATTCTGCATCTTCTGATGCAAGTCAGCTATTCGTTCCTTCTGTTTGACTGCGCCAAGATTTTTCTGGTAGTCAGCAGCGTCTGTGTCCGAGGTGTGGTGGTAGTCATCCAGGCGTGCCGTGTTCTTTGCCGATCGTCTGTTTTTGCTGTGATCAATCGGGTCACGTAGTCCAAGATTGTCCGCTGAGGCCGAAGCCGGTGCAGTTCTCGTAGTCTACCCAGCCGCAGCAGCCTCAGTTTCATCTTCCTCCGCCACCTCAACCTCAGTCGCTTCATTTGCCTGCTCCAGTTCCTCCCCAGTAGTCTTTTGCAGCCAGTCGTCCTCCGAGAGGCAGGGTCACTCATGTTACTCGTGTAGAAGCTGTGGCATCAGATATGGTAGAAGGTACGGTTTTGATTTATGGTCGTCCAGCTCATGTTCTTTTTGATTCTGGTGCTTCTCATTCTTTTGTGTCTGAGGATTTTATTACTTGTATTGAGGAGCCGATGACCGAGGTGTTCTATGAGTTACTTGTCGAGTTATGCTCTGGAGATTTCATGTCCACTCCATGGTGCCTGGAAGATTCCCCTATTGTCGTCAGTGATCGGAAGTTGCCAGCGAGGCTTTATGCATTGCAATTGGCCAAGTATGACGCTATTCTAGGCATGGACTGGCTGAAATTATATGGTGCCATGGTTGACTGCAGATCCAAGCAAGTCTATTTTAAGCCACGCGGAAAACCAGCCTTTTATTTTCAAGGTATCCGCTTCTGTTCTTTTTGTTTGTTTATTCCTGCCGTTAGGTGTAATTTCCTTCTAGTTTCCTCCTTGTCCTTCTGTTTAATTTCGGGGACAAAATTCTTTTTAGGATGGAGGGACTGTAAGACCCGTGTCTTAAACAGATTTTGATGCGGGACGGACACGGGGGACCAACTCTACGTGATGCGGACCTCGGACTCTAGATGGAGACGCGACCAGCAACATACGAGTAGGAACGACACTTCGACCCGACACTAAGAGTTCCTATGGGCTATACGTCACTAACAGAAACGTAAGCTCACTCGTCATCCCAGGCGAGGGGAAACGCGGATCCGCGCGGTTGAGAAACCGACAGAGTCAAGGGTGGTCGACTCACTTCCGTGCTCGGATCGACCCACGGGATGAGACACTCTCTCGCTCACAGCGGTGACATGAACTCACAGGCTAGAATCCTATCGTACTCACAGCGGCTTATGACCATATACTAGCTAAGCAAGCGTAATGCCAAGAAGTTAAGACTGTACCTCCACGCTCCCGGCGTGGGGAAGACAACCCCGGCCAAATCCGTAATCCCGGTTAACAAATTTTTACAGCGGTACAAAGTTTTGACCCACTCCACGTAGGGATGCAACAGGTCACATGTGGGGCTCGGGAGTATTAGGAAGTGGGTTGACGGGCAGTATCTTGATGTCGCTCCGACGGTGCCGAAACCAACGTTTTAGTGCTGTCCGGACGGCGCGATTTGCGGGTTCCTGGGGCCCACGTGCTGCTCAGTCCTCCGGACCTGGCGGGGTGGGTCCCTCTGTGATGGTGACACCTAGTGGTGCGTTCCCCTAGACGGTGGCCGAGCTAGAACACCGGTCGGAGGCTGATCGGCTCCGATCTCCAAGTCTTGGAGTGGCTGCCCACGGATCTACTGCTTATGTTTTGCAGCGCGTGATCCGACGAGATCTATTGCTGCGAACAGCACCGATGTTGGATCGACGCACAAGAGATACCGTTGGAAAGCTCTCTCAAAGTCCTTCGACCCTCTATGACTCCAGAAAATTCGTTGGGACTGTATTTTTTTGGCCGATTTATGAATCGGACTAATCTCTGTTTCAGATCTGGCCGGGCAGGAATGAACTTTCGTGAGAGTTGGCATTGACCGTGAAGTAGACCTCTGATTCAGACTTTGAGCTCTTCAGGAAAGTTGTAGAGGGAAGAGAGAGAAAATGAAAATAATTTGTATGAAGGGTTTGGTAGAGGTTTCGATTTGTTGAGGATTTTATACTGACTAGGGGTCGGATCTAGACAGTGGCAGATAGAATTGAGTTGGGATCTGGAGTGAAATTTTAGAAAATATGAACATGAACCTAAATTCACAAGAAAATTTGTGGATGTGGTATTAGGTGGACAGAACTTTCAATAAAAATATCAAGTCATTTGGATAACAATAAGGTGAGTTTATGAACGACCTATTAGGGTTCTCGAAATCTGGGCAGACTTCTGGCAGATCTGAAAGAAGGTGGGGAACGAAAATGGAAAATAGAAACTAGAGGCTCCACCAATTTTTCTAGGACGTGATGATGATCTATGGAACTCACCCTGAAAGTTTGGGCTCCAAACGATCTCGTGGCTGGGAGCAAAAATTCGTGGAAGAAGGGGTTGTCCTAGATGGGTAGAACTCCGGCGACGATGGGGGCGGTACGATGGCGGCACGATGGCGGCAGCGGCGACGGTGACAACGACGAACTCATGAACTGATAGAAGAGACTTCACACCACTGATTCACAGCCTTCCCAGCTACAGAAGGGGGGGAGAGGAGAGAGATAGGGGGCAGCCCTTGCTTGCTCCAACAAAATTCAGAATTTTCTCTTCATTAATTCTTGAAAATAGGAAATACAACCCTTTTATATGAAACCCATGGATCTTGGTTTACGTAGAGGAGATGCCAAATACTATTTCCCCCATGTGGTCAAGCCTAATTAAATAAGTTTAGCCTAATGAGGCCAAAAGAGGGGGGCAGCCCCCTTATTTTAAGGAGAGAAAGTGGGCTTTTCTTCCTACTTTGTCTCCCTTGGTCAACAAGAGAGGCTTGGTCCAAGTTGGGCCATAGACCAGCCAATTGGGCCTTCCAATCTAGGAAACTCATGAGAAAGAGAGAAGCCCAATTGGGCCTTAAGTCATTTAAAGACCCATTATGAAGTCTAGTGGTCCAATATTGCCACACTTCTTAATGGACTCTAAAGGGCTTAATCCAAATGGCTTATTAAGAGCCTTACAAAGAGCCCATCATGAAAACCCAAATAAAAACACACATTACAAGCCCAAATACAATGCAAATAAATGCAAAAAAAGTGTCCAAACTCATGGCGGAGACTCCAGACTATCTCCGAGCCAAAGAAAAGCTGATGTAGCTCGAGTGGTGATCCACGTATGGTACCGACAGCTTGCCGGTTCGTGCTTCTTGCTCGCTCTGGTGTCCGTACCAATTCTCCCCGGGTGGGAGAAACTCGACCATGTCGAGTAAGGGTCTGCATCGCTCTGGTAGCACTCCAGTAGGTCCGGATCTATCCGATGTAACTCTCTATGGGTGATCCAAGTATCCTCGGTGGCGGGTCGCCCTCTCCAACGCAGTAGGTAGCGCGGGTAGGATCCACTCCTGGTAACTATCACCTGCTCATCTAGTATATGATCGATATGCTCTCGCTGTTGTGGAAATGGGGCCGGTGGTGTACACTCAGGTGTGGGATCACTCTCAATGGGAGGAGATGGCTCAAAAGGCTCACTAGGGATCACCGTTGGGTCCCTATATGCAACTAGATCCGACACATTGAAAGTTGAGCTTATACCATATTCCTCGGGCAGGTCCACAACATACGCATTGGATCCAACGCGTTTCAACACTCTAAATGGACCGGCTCCGCGAGCTTGCAATTTCTTTACGGTTCCATAGGGAAACCGTTCAGGTCTTACCCTGATCATGACATATTCACCCTCTTGGAACTCAGGGTGATGTCTATGGGCATCGGCTAGCTCCTTATACCGTACATTGCTGGCCTCAATGTGACGACGTACGTCGTCATGCAGACTCCTAACATGCTTAGCAAAAAGAAAAACACACGGATGCACACACGACCCTAAACAACCCTACGGTTAGTCCGACCCAATCATATGCAAGGTGGTCTAGGATATCCAAATGTGTGCCATGCTTACCCTAGGTGTGACCGAATGTCGGTACAATCATAAGATGGTCCTTTGGATTTGGGAGGTTTGGGTGGGCCAGGAGGGTTGGGTGTCTCTCACCCGTGAACGGACTCGGTGGGTGTCGATGGCCCGGCCCGTGGGGAAGGGGTATAATGGTGGACTCCCCTAAAGAGGTGGAATAGAGATTGTGGACCAAGGGGCCTACTAAGAAAGGGATCGAAGGGATCAAAGAATGTGTGACCCCTCGATATGGATTCCCTCATCTCAAGGTCCCATGTGTGGAAGTCTAGAAGGTGTTGTTGATCTCCTTCATCCATGAAGGGAGATGGGACGGTGTATAGGATATATGATTCCTCCCTTGGGACAAATGGACTAAAGTGAGGCTCGGGCGGTAGGAGAAGGAACAAAAAAACCTCCCTGGTGATATGGCCCACGGTGTATACAGAGGTAATGGACCCCAAAGCGGAATGGGTGAAGCTACGACCTGTGGGTCAGTCGAAACCTGAGGCCAACATATGCGTCAACTTCCATTGGCAGTCTAATCCTTGGAGAAGGTCTTCCAAGGTATCTATGTGGTGACTGGACCGAAACGTTGTCTGGAAGGAGTTGACGGACACTACTTGTAATGCGGGGTCTATGGATGGGTAGTAAGATGGGGCAGGGACCAAACCTGTCCTAAGCCAGCTAAAGAGTGGCTCGGCTATGAGTAGCTTTCCCATTAGAAACATGGGTAACTCTGGCTGAGATGACTCCAAATGAAATGGCTCCGGATGAGGATCGAAAATGGGTGGCAAAGGAACACTAGGAGAAGGGCTGTCCACTAGGAGGGGAAGAGGCCCTTTGGACCCCGTAGGTGGAGCCGGGTTGGTACTACCGGCCATGACCTCCCTAGGCTCGAGTATGGCTATGTCCGGACTTGGAGATGGGCAAGGGGAGACCATCGACTCAAAATGAGCACATCTCCTATCCACCCAATCCGAAATCATTTGCACAAGTTTAGAAACGGTGTGGGTTGGAGTAGGGGTACCACGGTGGACTCGCTCGTAATCAACTGGCCTAGGCTTGGGTCGGGGCTCATCTAAGTGCGGGGCTCCTTGCCTCTGATTATGACCCGAGTTGGTGGGGTCGGCTGGAGGTGTGACCCACGGGGTTGGAAGTAAATGGGTGGGACGGGTTGTGTTGACACCCGTTTTTTACCGATGAATCGAATCAGTTCCTGCGTCTCAGTTATTGATGTCCCGAACAGTCAATCACATGAAAGATTATTCCTCTGGCAGTATTTTGGGCTCTTCCCAGCGAAGAAGGCCTCCCTCCCTCTCATTGGATTTAACGGTCTGTTATGAACCGTGTTTCTCAATATAACGGTCCCCACTTGGCCGTTGTGTTCCGCTGCCCCGGGTTATTTGTATCTCGTGATACGCTTTTTTATAGCGGCTCAATGCCAACCGTTATAGTAAATATAGCGGTCGTCCCTGGGCCGTCATTATTTGCCGACAAGAAAAGGGTTCAGAGGCCCGACAGTCGGTCATAGCCACGTGCTTCACGAAAAGTTGTTTGTCTGGGCGTTGACTCCTCTTTAAGTATAACGGTTTTTCTAGGACCGTCATGTATATTGAACGGTCCATCCAAGACCGTCATATATGTTTGGCGGCCTTCGTAAGACCGTCATTTTTAAGGCCACCCAGATTAGACCCCCGTGATTCCAGGCGGATTAAGAGGAGAATGTCGTTGGCAATATTGACACGATGCTCTCATTTACCGGCCTTTGACCGACCATCATTCCCCTTAACCCCTGATTAAGCTCGAAGCCGTGGGCTCTATATATAGCTCACGGGTTCTGACAGAAAGAAAAA
>JAHNEJ010000908.1:0-37698 GCA_022559845.1 Amorphophallus konjac | reverse complement strand
TCTTGGTTCTTTAAATGACACGTGCAATTTGCTCAGTACATGCTAGACCATTGGTTGGCCTGGCAGAATAACAGACAAAGCGTTAGCTATTGCTAATGTGCACAGACCTATCAAACATTTATCACAAACATGCACGGACTAGATATGAGGGCTTGACGCACTAACATCGACCTTGTGCGTGCGGAGTCAAAGAATGCACTGACCTTCATATGTGCAAAATAGAACCTACACTGACCTTGTCTAGCTCAAGATAGAAAGACTGCACAGACCTTATATGTAGTTCTATGAGGCGTGCACTGACTTTAGTCAAGCGCAAAAACAACCTTGCACCAACTCTAATCAAGGCTGACATAAAGTGTGCACCGACACTAACAATGCTAACATGAAAAGTGCATCGACGCTAGCATGGCTTACACAGACTCTGCACATACTCTAATAAGCTCAACACTAAGTGTGCACCGACCTTGTGTATGATAAAAGTGAATGTGCACTGACCTATATATTCGTTGCAGAAAACATGCACAGACTTCATTGTGCATATGTGAAATGTGCACAGACCTCAACTGCTATTGCTAGCAAATGTGCACTAACTTCGCATGGCAGACAGTCCACATGCACATACCTTATAACATGCATAGGGCAAATGTGCACCGACCTTGAGACATATGTGCATAGACTTTGCGTGAGGGAGGAAAACATGCACCGACATTAGAAAGCTAGCATACATGCAGAAAGCTTGACTAACACTGACTAAGTTAATTTCATCAAAGTAACCAATGCTACAGGATTCAATGCAAAGTCAACAGTAAATGTAGTAAAGTCAACCCAGTCAATTAAGCTGTTGCCAATCATTCAAAACATACTGAATCCTTAACTGAAATCATCATCAAACCAGAGGAGTCACAACAATCTCCCCCTTTTTGATGATGGCAACCGTCTATATTAGATGTATTTTGATGAAATGTATTCAGTTCAGTTTAGTCAGAGTAGTCATGATAGAATGCAGTCAAAGCATTCAATTTCAACAAAAATATCTCACTCATGATACCAAGCATATAATCTCTCCCCCTTTGTCATCAGCAAATAGGAAGGGTTGCGAACAATGAAATGCAGATGCTCAATGAAGACATTCTCCCTTTTTACTACCCGTGCAGTGATGAATCCTCCAGAAAGAGAAGTATGCCAAAAATAGAGCAGAAAGGAAGAGAGAAATCTGACTGACACCCTGTTCAATAGTTCAGAATTAAGCATTACAAAGTTCAGAGTCTTCAGATATATGAATCAATACATTGCATTCTTGGTAGATTTCTGGTTTAAAGATGATAAAGATTAGAATTTATGCACTTCATTCAATGGATAAGTCTGATGTGTCTGATAATATCAATAAACCATAATCACATTGATCATGAGAAATCTGTTTAATGGTATCTTACTTTCTGAAAATCAGTGATAATCTGTGGAAGTGACCAAGATATGTATTGAGGTTAAACAATATGACAATTCTGAATTTTAGATGAAGGAACAGCATTTTGATCATATGAACACAGTATCTTAAGACACTTCATGACATAAGTGTTTTCCATTTCTTTGATGGAGCACTTAGTTTCTCAGTGCTTATTATTTTGGCCATATGAATAGAGATAAACTAAGCCACTTCATGACTTAAGTGTTCTTCATTTCTTTGATGAAGCACTCAGTTTCTCGGTGCTTAGTCATTGCTCTGCCATTTTGTTTATATTTTTATATTTTCTTTTTCATACTTTTGATTTGCTGTCCTTTATATGTTTCAGAGAGACTTGTTTAAAAACAATACACATACTTAGTTTTCTTAACCTAGATTTCATCAACTTAGCAGATTTCAGATACAAGAAAACTTTATCAACCATGTAATGAGATAAGTGGTTGAGAGCTATTATCAGTTATCAACATTCCTATTTACTGAATGCAGTCTTTGAATTCTAAAGATTAGAAAATTTAAACCATTAGTTCATTCAAGAAACAAGCAAGATTCTTGTAATAGAAGATGTTTGATTTCTGTTGCTTAAAATTATGAATATATTATTAGACTGCCATTATGTCAGAACATAAATGATGTAGAAGGGGTCTGAATGACAGATGGATAGAAATGATCAATACTCCCTCTGACACATTGCAGCATACATAGATGTGCCCTTTTTCTTAGAAATCTCCCCCTGTCTACATGTACCTTTATTCAGCTATACAACCACAATTATGTATGCTTCTCTAGACATACTATCATGAAGTGAAATGCAGTGCAAACACCTGTCCAACATGCATGACTGTGCAGAAGTTCAGATGCAATAATGCATGACATGATATAAATGAAATGCAGTGCTGAGACAAACTCTTGATTTAGGGTACTAGGTGAAGATTAATTCTCAACACATAGTATGGACTTTCATAGAGACTGAATCTGTCCTTCCATCTCATAGCATTTGATATACCTCTGAAACCAAGATAACTAATGTATGAAATTCTTGAAGTGATCACAAGATAAGGTCTGAACTTTTATTCAGAAATATATAACAGACAATCATTGAACAGATCAGATCATTTATTCAGATCAGTGAATTGATGCTAATCTATTCACAGAATTTATTCAAAAATGATTTTCAGACAGACAAATCATCATTCTTAGAGCAATAGCTAGATTTTATTCAAGGATACTCAGTGCACAAATCACATCAAAAGGCTCAATCATGATTGAAATTGAAACTAATCATCATGCTGAAATTTACATAAACCTAATTCTCTTCTCAAGAATTTGAATCTATCATTACCCAGAGGTTTAGTAAATATATCAGCTATCTATTTTTCAGATTCAATGAAGTGCAGTTCAATTTCATGTTTATTTACTTCATCCCTAAGAAAATGGTGTTTGATTTCTATGTGCTTAGTCCTAGAGTGATGACATGATTTTTAGTGGTGATATAGCACTAGTATTATCACATAAAATTGGAATGCATCCCAATTTTATCTGATAATCAATAAGTTGGTGCTTGATCCAGAGAACCTGGGCTACACAGTTCCCAGCTGTAACATACTCTGCCTCAGCTGTAGATAGAGCAACAGTGTGTTACTTTTTAGAAGCCCATGTCACCAGACAACCACCTAGGTAGTGGCAATACCCACTATGCTTTTCCTATCTACCCTGCACCCTGCATAATCTGCATCAGTGTAGGCTATGAGATCTAGCTCACACTTAGCAGGATACCAAAGTCCTAGTTCTAGGGTGCCTGATAGATACCTAAAAATCCTCTTAACAGCACTTAGATGTGACTCTTTAGGACTAGCCTGAAACCTAGCACACAAACACACAGAAAACTGGATATCAGGCCTAGAGGCAGTGAGATAAAGAAGGGATCCGATCATACCTCTGAATAATTTGGGATCTACACATTTACCTTTTGGGTCATCATCAAGATTAATTGATGTACCCATGGGTGCTGAAATTTCCTTCAAATTTTCCAAATTGAATTTATTCAATAGGTTTTTGATGTACTTGGGCTGAGTTATGAATGCACCTTCCTTAGTCTGAGTTACCTGCAGTCCAAGAAACAGTTTTAGCTCACCCATTGAACTCATCTCAAATTCTTTTGTCATTAAATCAGAAAATTCCTCACATAAAGTTGGGTTAGTTGAGCCAAAGACAATATCATCTACATAGATTTGCACAATGATGATGTCAAGATTACATACCTTAGTGAACAAGGTTTGGTCAACCTCACCTCTTGTGAACTTCTTTTCAGTGAGAAACTTACTGAGCCTGTCATACCAAGCTCTTGGAGCTTGTTTTAATCCATAGAGAGCTTTATTCAATTTGTAAACATGGTTAGGATAATCAATGCATTCAAAACCAGGAGGCTGTCTAACAAACACATCCTCTTTTATTTCTCCATTTAGAAAAGTAGATTTTACATCCATCTGCTTCAATGTTATTCCTAATGAGCATGCATAGGCTAAGAGTATTCTGATGGCCTCTAACCTAGCTACAGGGGCATATGATTCTTCAAAATCAATACCATATTCTTGGTTATAACCCTGAGCTACCAGTCTAGCCTTATTTCTAACAATATTTCCCTGCTCATCTGTTTTATTCCTAAAACCCACTTAGTGCCTATGACAATGCCATGGTCAGGTGGAGGAACTAGGTCCCATACCTTGTTCCTTTCAAACTGGTTCAACTCCTCGTGCATGGCATTGATCCAATGCACATCTCTAAGAGCACTTCAATATCTTTGGGTTCAATTTGAGAAATCAGTGCAAAAGAATTTAATTCATTTTCAGCTCTAAAGTGTGATCTGGTCCTAGGAGGGTCATTCAAATTACCAATTATGTTATCTATGGGATGATCTCTATGAAATCTGACATTGATAATTTGATTACCTTGATTCTCTATTACCTCCTCCTGATCATCAGATTGCTCTGCATTATTTTCTTCAGCTTGATCTTCAGAATCTTCATCTTTTAGAATTTCACCATTATTCTTTTCCCTGCACAAACCATTATCAGATTTAGTCATAGTTTCATCAAAGACCACATGTGGAGATTCTTCTACTATTTTAGAGTTTAAATTATATATCCTATAGGCTCTGGATTTTTCTGAATATCTTATAAATATTCCAGGATCACTTTAAGATTCAAATTTGTCAAGATCTCTTTTATTATTAATATGCACAAAACATTTACATCCGAAAACCTTGAAATAAGCTAATGAAGGTTTCTTACTCTTAAGAATTTCATAAGGAGTTTTCTGGGTGAATGGCCTTACCATAGCTCTGTTGACAATGTGGCATGCAGTGTTAAATGCTTCAGCCCAGAACTTCCTAGGTAGGTTACCTTCTACTAATATGGTCTGAGCCATCTCCACAAGGGTTCGGTTTCTCCTCTCTACTACTCCATTTTGCTCGGATGTCCTAGGTGAGAAAAACCTATGTGTGATACCATTTTCCCTACAAAAGATTTCAAACTGTGAGTTTTCAAACTCACCACCATGATCAGACAGAATGTTAAGAATAGAATTGACATTTTCCTGTCTAATTTTCAGATAGAACTCCTGAAATTCAGTAAAAGCATCATTTTTGTGTGTGAGAAAAAACACCCAAGTAAATCTAGAAAAGTCATCAACAAGTACTAATCCATATCTTCTTCCTGATAAGCTGATTGATCTTGTAGGTCCTAAAAGATCCATATGAATCAGCTCATAAGGTCTAGAAGATAGGTTCTCAGTTCGAGATTTGAATGACTGCCTAGTTTGCTAGGACTGGGTGCATGCATCACATATTTTATTTTATTTTTAAAGGAGATTTCAGGGAGTCCACTAACCATACAGTGTTTATTCAATTTATGAAGAATAGTGTAACTGGCATGACCTATTCCACGATGCCAGAGATAGGCCAAATCATCTTTATTTACTGTGAGACATAAAGTTGAATGTGCAATGTCATCCAAATCTACCAAGTAGATATTATTCACTCTCTTACCTAAAAACTTAACAATATCATAATTAGGTTCATAGATGTTACAGCCGTAAGAATCAAAAACTACTCTATGACCTTTATCACAAAGCTGGCTAATGCTAAGCAGATTATAAGCAAGACTTTCAACCAGCAATACTTCATCAATGCAGCAGGTAGTACACTTGCCTACCTTACCTGACCCAATTATTTTTCCTTTGGTATTACCTCCAAAGGTGACCAGTCCTGCACTCTTTTCGACCAACATACAAAATGTTGCCTTGTCCCCAGTCATGTGCATGGAGCAGCCACTGTCCAAGTACCACATATTATGCTTGGCTGCCAGGCATACCTGCAATGACAATTAAGCAGAAGAATTTGGAACCCAAAAACATTTAGGCTCCAGAACAGAAGTAACATTATTTAAACATGACAATAAATACTTTGGAATCCATATCTCTTTGGGAGTTGTTTGTTTCTTCTTGTTGTTATTCTTCTTTTCAGCATTTACAGCTTGAATCTTTCCTGTTCTGTTCTGTGTTCTGACACCATTGTTATTAACAGATTAATCATGTTTGTGCCAGTGCCTAGGCCAATGAGCATTCATTGTAGTGTAGTCAGTGGTGGTCCTAGACTGAATATAGTAACTGTGGATTCTTGGATTTCTATACTCGACTTGCTCATGCCACTTCCCATCATGAGGTCTGAAATTCTTACTAGGGTGTGAATGATGAGCTGACCTTAAACTAGCTCCATCCCTGCCATACCTACTGAATTGATGAGAATGTGTGAATTGGTGTGGAGTGTAAGTTGGAGCTCTTGGATAATAAGATTGATCTGAGTTACCGTTCTTTAAGTGTTGTCTCCTGAACACCTTAGGCCCACTTGAAGTATGCATGGGTACATATTAGGTCTTTTTCTGATTTTTCTGTGGAGACTTGGTGTACCTTGTCTTGAGTTTTAGTGTATTTGAAGGTTGACCTCTAACCTGAAATCTGCCTTCAGGTGTGGGACAATGTATGCTACAAGACACATTAATTTTATGTTTGCCCTTGTCCTTGGCACTGGGCATTTTGAAATTAGCAGACTTTTTTGGAGTATTTCCACTGCTCATTTTAATGAGAGGTCCTTTTCCCTTTTCTGCCACAAATGAAACAATCTTGATTTCAAAACTCTTTTTAGTAGTAGAACTGAAACCTAGCCCCTCTTTTCTAAAAATTGCCTTAGTCCCCAAGAGAGCATTTAGATTGTCAGTCCCCTGAGTCATGTTCTCAATGGTTTGTTGTTTGTCCTTGTTTTGTTTCACTTGATTCTCTACATTCTTTTTCAGCTCAGTGTTAACTCCCAACACAGCATCATATTTTTCATTTCCTTTTCAAAATTCTGTAATCTAAGTTTCAAATCATCAACAACATTTTTTAGCATTTCATTTTCTTTTCTAGCATCAATCAAGGCAATTTTTATTTCATTAAATTCATCACAAGATTTCTTTAAAACATCATTTTCAATTTAAAGATAGGCAATTTTATCAGACAGTGTAGTATCATTTATGATAGAATTAACTTTTCTTTTTAATTACCTATTCTCCTTTTTAACATCATCAAATTTATCAAGCAGTTCAACATATGCATCCTCCAAATCAGAAATAGTGTAATTCTCAAAGGGATAGGTTACCTGATCATCTTCATCATTTTCACTGTTCTTGGCCATTAGACAGATTTGGCTTCTTTCCTCTTCACTTTCAAAAGTGTAGCTGTGACTACCCTCATCCTCGTCACTCCAAGTACTAATCATAGCCTTTCCTTTATTATTCTTCATTTTTGGCTTTTCCTTTTGAAGCTCCGAACAATCTGCCTTTATGTGACCAGATCTCCTACAATGATAACAAACATTAGTATCATTCTTTTTGGCAGAACTAGATTTATGCCTTGAATATCTTCTGCCAGCCTGATTTTTCTTTCTGAATTGTCTTCCTTCTTTTCTCAGAAATCTTTTAAACTGACGGATCAGCATAGCAAACTGATCATTTTCAATTTCAGATCTAGAGGAACCACTTCCACTAGATGACCCCCTGCTACTAGATGTTGCCTTCAATGCAATGGGTTTCTTCTTCTTCTTTATCTCATCTGATCGAGATAGATTCATCTCATAGGCCATGAGAGAACCTATCAGCTCATCCACTGTTGTAGAAGCTAAGTTCCTAGACTCCTCAATCACGGTGGCCTTGGTATGCCATATAGGGGTCAGAGAACGTAGAATTTTCCTCACCAACTCATAATCACTATACTTCTTACCCAAGCTTCTAAGATTGTTGGTGATGACCATAAGACGAGCATATATTTCAGTGATATTCTCATTTGGCTTCATCTTGAATGTTGCATACTCCGAGACCAACATGTTTGTCTTGGTCTCTCTTACTTGTGAAGTTCCCTCATAAATCATCTCTAGTTTATCCCACATCTCTTTCATTGTAGCGCAGGATGAGATTCTAGAAAATTCTGTGGGATGTAGAGCACACTAGATGCCGTTGATAGCACTCCAGTTCAGTGTAGACTTTCGGATCTCCTCTCGTGTCCATAATTCCTCGTTCTTAGACAAATTGAAAGGACCCTTGCTGACAACCTTCCAGATTTCATAGTCCTTAGCTCTCAGAAATACCTGCATACGGTTCTTCCAATAGGAATAGTTAGAACCGTCAAAGTAGGGAGGCTTACTTGTTGAATGACCTTCGGCTGTTAATCCTCTAGCATCCATAATGGCTACCTCTTCAGGATGTTAGTCCCTGCAGAAGAGTTAGGCTCCGATACCAAGTGTTAAGTAGATCTAGAGGGGGGTGAATAGATCTTTCCCCATAAAATTGACAAAGTGAAACTATATATGCGGAATTTAAAATTACTTACTATCAACAACCAAAGCAATCACATAACATTCAACTGATAGATCAATATCAATTTGCATAGATATTAGCAGATATAGCGACTTACTTAATTGCCAATTGATCTATTGCACATTAATGAACTTGGAAGAGGTACTTGGCGGAGGTTCGACTCTAGGAGACTCCTCATACAAGTGATTCACCTTCCAGGTAAACTTGACCTACCCTTTGTGTGGAATCCTTTTTATATACCTTCTTCTAGTTCATAAACGAACAAGAAATCAAGCAGTTCATTCAGACAGACTAGCAGTATAAATGCAGCAAACACACTTAATACGGCAACCACGGACACAAGGAATTTTTAGGTGGTTCGATCTCCTCCAGAGATCTACGTCCACCCCTTACTCAACTGAGTAAGGCTTCACTGCTGAGCTTTACAGCTTGCTACGGCTGATCCACAGCTTTGGGGAACAAGTTCCCTACAGACGCTGAGCCTTATAGGTTAAGCTATCCAGAGGAACCTTCCTCTGCCGCTGGGCAATATAGCTTAGCCAACCGCTGACTTACAGCTTTAACAATATGCTGACACACAGCTTGAGTAAACAAAGGTTTGTAAAAATAAATCAAAGAAACTAAGAAAACAAGAGAATGTAGCTCTGAATTGAGCGAATGTAGCTCTTAAATTGAGCAGACTAGTTCTGGTTTTGAACTAGGAACCAAGAACATAAAACACACTCACTCACTAAACTCCAACGCACTGCTCTTCCTCGATTCTATCCTTTCTCCTTCAAACTGATCAGCCTCACTCAGGAAACTTCTCTATTCGCAATTTCAGTTTTTAGATACTCACCCTTTTCTTTTCCTTTTTCTGTGGCTAGCCTTCTGCTACTCTGCCTTGTGAAACTTGACGATCGGCCCTCCTTATATAACCTTCAGGAGATGGGCGCGTGGTAGCCACAATTCCCACCCTAATTTGATGTCAGATCTGATCCAGATTTATCCACGTGTTATCATCACTGGGCTTTTACTTTTCACGTGGTAGGATCGTCTGTTATAAGCCTTTCCTCGATCAGGTGCCATTCGCTAGGTACTTTAAATGACACGTGCAGTTTGCTTAGTAGATGCTCGACCATTGGCTGGCCTGGCAGAATAATAGACAAAGTGTTAGCTATTGCTAATAAGCACAGACCTATCAAACATTCATCACAAACATGCACGGACTAGATATGAGGGCTTGACGCACTAACATCGACCTTGTGCGTTCGTAGACAAAGAATGCATTGACCTTCATATGTGTAAAACAGAACCTGCACTGACCTTGTCTAGCTCAAGATAGAAAGACTGCACATACCTTATATGCAGTTCTATGAGGTGTGCACCGACTTTAGTCAAGCGCAAAAATAACCTTGCACTGACTCTAATCAAGCATGACATAAAGTGTGCACTGACGCTAACAATGCTAACTTGAAAAGTGCATCGATGCTAGCATGGCTTACACAGACTCTGCACAGACTCTAATTACCTCAACACTAAATGTGCACCAACCTTGTGTATGATAAAAGTGAATGTGCACTGACCTATATGTTCGTTGCAGAAAACATGCACAGACTTCATTGTGCATATGTGAAGTGTGCACAGACCTCAACTACTATTGCTAGCAATTGTGCACTGACTTCGCATGGCAGACAGTCCACATACACAGACCTTATAACATGCATAGGGCAAATGTGCCCCGACCTTGAGACTTATGTGCATAGACTTTGTGTGAGGGAGGAAAACATGCACTGACATTGGAAAACACTGATATTGGAAAGCTAGCATCTACCCTAGTATGCTTAAAGAACAACTAGCATACATGCTGAAAGCTTAACTAACACTTACTAAGTTAATTTCATCAAAGTAACCAATGCTACAGGAGTCAATGCCATTAATTAAGCTTTTGCCAATCATTCAAAACACACTGACTCCTTAACTAGAGGGATCACAACATGTTCATGGTTATGTGGCCGTAAGTGTGCTCTGAGAGAGTTATTGTCATTTTGGCCACCCTAATGTGAGGTTTACCCAGCCCCTGAGGGTTGAGATCGTTGTTTTAGGTGGCAGAGTAGGTGTTCTGGTCAAGAGATGTGCTCGGATGAGTGGAGGATCTTCCGGATAAGCTGCTGATTGTCGAGCCCGACGTTCCTGTTGTGCTGTATGGTGTCAGGGATGACATGTCAGTCTTGATTATTTTACGGATTTCAAGGTTGGATTGGGCAGAGATGTCCCAGCGAACTCTAAGTCCGACATTTTTGCCCGTGAATAGACTGTCTTAGTCCTGTATTTGGTCTGAGATTGTGTGGTGGTGGCTTGGTTTTGGCACAGATTGTAGAATTTGGGGCCATTATGCACTGCCTTGGACGCGTTGTGCGAGACTGTAGGCGAGATGTGAAGGTTCCGCAGCTGGTTTTGGGACTGAGTATGAGCGTTGGCAGGTGCTGATGGTGGTTCGAGTCGTGGCCCTTGGCGTGGTGGTGTGTGCGGTGGCAGCTCAGAAGATCGATATTTAGAGGATCCGAGTATCGAGAATGGATTGGTGTTAGCACTGACAGATTCGAGAGAATGATGTCCGGTGGCTAGAGGTATAGCAGCCTTCGAGCCTGGCGTCATTCATGATTTCTTCGCTCCTCGGTAAGTGTTTTGGCGCGTTAATGGTTTCAATATCAGAGGCAGGTGTAGGTAAGTAGCGTGTTGCAGTGGCTAGCCTAACCGCTGTGGCAAAGAGTGTGGCAGGCGATCAGTAGAGTCAGTGCTCGAGGCGTGGCGAGTTGCAGTTCGTGGAATTGTAACGGTGGTACATCGAGAGATGTTGTGATCAAGGTCCGATGAAACACTTGGCGAGTGTTATCGGAGGAGCTGACCTGACGGTGGTTATGATTTGATGGGGACATCACCCATGATTCCCTCTGGCTCGGGACTTCCCTTCCTTTCGATGAGGGCCAGACTTGAGCTCCATGTCATCCAGGCCTCCACAACACTCTGATGGATCACTTTGGTGTACTTCTTGTCTTTATTTTGAGTCATTTTGATGTAATTTAACTTTTATTTGAGTCCAGAACCTACGTTATGTGTTTATTTTCCTAAGTCATGTGGTCATCATGTGGGTTTTGGGCCCAATCACTTGGGCTTGGCCCACACGCGCCCCTTTCCCCCTAGAAGTGTGTCATTAGTATTTCTAGCAGGGACTTTTTGTAACTTTTGGGTTCCCTATAAATAGGGCCCCAAACCCTCCTTTTGGAAGTAATGAAAGTTTGAGTTAAATCTTGAAACCCCTTGTGCTCTCTCTCTCTCTCTCAAGAAGGGGCAAACCCCCCTCTCTCTCTTCTCTCTCTCTCCTCCCCTCTCTCTCCCAACTTCGACCTCCCCTCTCTCTCCTCCCAGTGCCACATCACCCTCCACCTCAGCCCAACCCCTCACCTCCCCAAGGTCCATTCAATTCCTCCATTACTCACCCCAAAACCTAAGTAACCTTTCACCTTCCTAGCATCCCTTCATTCTCCAAAGCACCCATCCCACTTCCCTAGCAACCTTCCCTCTTCCCCAAGCACCCTTCCCTCTCCCCCACACACCCCCTTCACTTCCCCTAGGGGATTTGAATCCCCCTTTCCCCCCACTTGGTGCGACCCCATTACCCCCCCCCCCTTTGCTTTGGCCGACCACCCCACTCCCTCAAGCCCACTTGCGCCACCATCACCCCTCCTCCTCCAAGAGAAACCACCTCTTCCCCCCCCCATCCCCTCTCACACCCCCCAAACCACCCCTCCCACAACTACAACCAGCAACCTTCCACTCCTCCTTGCTACCCCTCCACCCCTTACCATCCCACCTCCACCAACAACCCCCCCCCCTTTGCACTGCCCAGTTCGCAGGTAGCAGTTGGGACTCGACTTGTAGAACCTTCCTTGGAGTCGTTCGGCATCCTCTGGAGGTGTACCATACATCACCGGAAAGGTATTCCAGGCGGCTTCGGAGGCGAGGTGATCCCGCTCCATTCCGAGTTTGGGGTTGCCCGGGAGATCCTTTCTCCCCCGACTGCGCAGATCTGACCCAGACTGCAACCAGAGCGGACTTTCAGAAGCTCCTGCGGCCACACCTTGGCACCCCTTGGTGAGCCACTTGACCGGGACGATCCTCCACCAGTCCCCTATCCAACCCAGCCAGCGGGGAGTCATTTGAGTTCGGAGCTGCTTGTACCAATTTTTCTACCCCCGGAGCGTAGTTCAGGTCAGTCAGGGCCTGTCCTGATACCTCCCTACTTCTCGGGCTGCTGTCCTCGACCCCGACCTCCCCCGGTGCTGTTCTTTCTTGATGATCGAAGAGGACGTGGCCACGCTCGCAAACGTCCTGGTCCCGTGCCGTTCTGATCAAGGGAGTACTCGGGGCGGCTTCATCTTCCCATGGCAGTAACCTGAAACATGCTCGAACCAGAACCAGGCAGCGCTGATCCAGCACCTTCTCCGACCAGCAGCGATACTTTGAGAGCCCGGAAAAATTCAGGATCCATCCTGAGTCAGTCACCGACGTTTCGAAGCTGGTCCCGTCCACTTTCAAGTCCGGGAGAAAACACAGCGGAGTCGACAGCATGTACCTGTCAGCAGGCAGAACCGGCAGGCAGAACTCCAGAAGGGCGACCCGGCTCCGTTCGTAGTCCCTTTTCCCTCCCCGCCTGGCCGGCTTACCGCCCCTCCCTGCATGGAGGTAGTGTTTGATTGTAATCCAAATTTCTCCACCCCAAGTTCGCCCTCCTGCGCGAGGCATAGTGCTTGTAAATAATTAATAGGGATCAAGCTTCATCGGCACAGTGTGCAGGGAACCCACACTTCCCGCTCGCCCATCGTCTTCGAACGGGGTTGGTTTCTTCAAACCAACCAGGTAAGCTTCTGCCCTTGCTCTCCTTAGTGTTTGTTCATTTAATTTCTATGAAACTATTCCGCTGGTTGGTGAGAGAGTGCTCGACCCTGAAGCTTCCAGCTTATGTGTGGTCACCGTGGGCTATAGTGAGAGAGTGACCCAGTGTCCCAAGGCACCTGGCCCGCCCTTGATCATGGGCACCGTACCCTCGGGAGGTAAAACCATAGTCTTGCTGGCCCTCTACCGGCAAGGGTCTTGTTCCACCACCTCGACTCTGCATCACCGAGTCACCACGGGAAACGGTGTGCACGGTGGATTGGCGATTTCCAAACAATCTCGAGTCTTACGATTGTGTTTGCGAATAAGGTCCAAGGGTCCATATTCTCCTACTGCATTCTTCCATCACTTGCTTCACATCAATTTGGTATCAGAGCAAGTTTTAGACTTGTCTCTACGAGTCTAGTCCTAGGGCATTGGCATTTGGGTCTCCCTTACATCTCATTTTCCAACGCTCCTTGCATGACTACCCTAGGGAAACGCCCCAAGTCCCCAAGGACCGATTTGACGCTGTCATCAACAAACTTCATAACTATCTAGATACCCTCACCACCCGGCTTGATCGGATTGAAGCAAAAAGGAATCACAGCCCTAGAGCTTGGTCACCTCGGGATGAATTTGGATTGGAAGCCAATGAACCCCCACTTAGGAACTATGGCCGTAGAGTCTTGCCTCCACGGGATGAGTTTAATAGGAAAAGGTTAGACTATGATCCCTATTATAACTATGAGAGGCCCCAACATTACGGGCGTGAGGAGAGATGTCCCCGGGATAACCTGGATAACCATCCCTCCAGAATGATGCGATTCTCTAGGCCTCTGTGGACGCGGGATTTTTCTTCCGTTATCTTATTTAATTTTATTTGTTTATTTATTGATTTATTGGCGTGCCAGTCACCATGGTGACAATTTTTATTATGCGCTCGACTTGACCTTGTCAGTCGATTGTGAAGTCCGAGTCGGGACCAAAAGTCCGCCATACCATAAAGGTTATGACGTTAATTACGCCCTTCCTAAGAAGGACAACCCTTGATTAAACGCCAAAATAGGAGGCCGCTCGGGGCGGTAATAAAAGAAATATAACAGTGCGTGATATTGAAGATATTGTTATTCAGGGCAGACAATTTAGTGCACAGTAGATTACTACACCGACATGACCATCTCTTATGTGGGTCGTGCCGGGTAGGAATAGGACACTGTTCACGCAATGGCGGGATGGAATCCGGACCATCATCGGGGAGATGTCCCCTTTCATATTTCTCATCCAGCCAAGGGCCTCGTAGCATACATATTCCCCGGAAGATTGAGCCGGATGAGGGGCGTGTGACGTGCACCTCCCAGGACTTATCGGGGTTAACATATCTATCGACATTTCGACAGCATCTCCCCACAATCTGGATTATGCCCAGGGGAGAATAGGCTATCACCCACGGAATGCCGGGATGAAAGCCGCGAGAAAGGAGGGAGCGAACCTCCCACATTGTACATGTATGCCCAGGGGCAATGTTCGATTCTTCCCTTATAGGAGCCGGTGACACTCGTGCAGTGGCAGAGCTCACCTTAGCTAAAGGGGTTGCTCATAAACCCGATACAGATCAGTGGAAAGTAAGGGAGTCTGACTCCCTTTGATTTTATCCTCGGGACAGTTCTGGTGACTCATGAACATCCCTAGGTGAGTTTGATAGAAGTGTTGGAGGCTCATTGGGTGGCAGGACAGCCTCTCGGCACAGATTTGACTGGATATATGGGTTCTCGGCATGAAGACCACTGCACCGAGAAGGGTTCTTTGCAAGGCACCATTTGGGGCGCCGAGAAGCTGGCGTTAGTGGAGTTCTCGGCGTAGGCAAGCAGGGAAGCCAAGGTGGTCTCACGGCGCCAAGGCAGAAGGGTGAAGGTGTTAGGCTCCCGGCGCAAGCAAGGAGGCCAAGTAATTAGGGCTCTCGGCGTCAGAAGGATGCCAGAGGTGAGTGTTCTCGGCGGGTTCAACATGGAGAGCTCCTGGCGCGACGGGGAAGAGGCCAGGATGTAAGCTCTCGGCGCAAGGGCCAAATGGCCAGAGGAGGTTCCCGGCGCGCACGGGAGAAAGCCATTGGATGGCTTCCCGGCACGATGCAAAACATCCAAGGGAGCTTCCCGGCGTGGCCAAGGTGCAAGGCTCCCGGCGCGAAGGGCAATTGTTAAAGGGGGGTCTCCAGGCGCGGAGGCCAGAAGGCCTAGACGGTTCTCGGCGCCTGAAGGATAGCGCCGAGAGCTGTTCATCCAGTTTACTGTATGCGGGGCCGAGAGGTGTGAGGGCGCCGGGTAAGAACAGAGGTTTACGGTACTCTGTTCTTGAATATGTTGAGGATCCAGGGGTTTTCCTGGTGATTCAGGCCAAGATAGACGGGCCTTAGGAAATCAAAGGGCTCAATTCATCAGACTACAATTGGCTTTGGCTTGGATTTCAAAGGGAAGGCCGGAGGCGGAGAGCTATTTGGGGGAAACGCGGTTTAGGGTATCTCTGTCACCAGCGTTCCTCATGATCCGTGAGGATGATTTTAGTATACTCACCATCATCTGGGGGCCAAGAGATGACTGTCTCTGGCCCCGGGGATGACTTCGGCAAAGCCGATGAGCATGAATGCAACACCTAAGACCGAGAGGCGATTGCTATGTATCCATGCTTTGCTCAGAGGCCAAGGGATAGTCTGTCCCTGGCTCAAAAGCAAGCATGAGGAGCACTCAGGAAATGGGCGAATAAACAGGCGATCGATCGACCTGGGGAGGGGGATAGCATGCTATTGAGTCTTAAGAAGAGACAGACAACACGGGGGATGAGCATAGAGCTTCAGAGAAACCAAAGCAGGGATGGACTGCAGCCCACCATATTTATCCATTCGATAACATTCATTGGGTAAGATACATAATGAGGAAGCAGGGGGAATACATCACTGCATCGGTGTGAAACCTTTTACGGCATTGCAGGCTACATCAGAATAGGAAAGAAGAGAGACCATCGAAATAAAAAAGAGACGAACTATAGAAATGGGGGGCAGGGCGGAGCATTGACTCCTCTCCCTCCCCATCGCCCACCTTCGCTCAGCTTTTGGGTGATCTCTCTCTCTCTTCCCTCTTTTCTTCTTCGGCTCTCTTTCTCTTCTTGTGGACGAGGTTGCAGGTTTCTTCGGTGTGTCTCCCCCGATCACCTTGTGTGCTGTGTCTTGTCTTTTTTTCTCTTCGAATGAGGGGGTTTTATATCCCTCGTTGGTGTCCTCCCGGCAGGCTCATCCCGGCGTGCTTCAATTGTAGGCAGAGCTCCCGGCGCGTGGGACTCAAGCTTCTCGGCGCCACTTTTGGGCTTCGACAAGGGGATCCCGGCGCCACTTTTATAGGCCCACTTAGGTCTTTTAGACTAGGCCTCTTATTGGTCCTTCAAGTACATCAGCACCCAAAAGGGCCCTCCATTGGTGACATAGTTTCTATTGAGATCATTCATAGGTTTTTCATCAATCGGTAGACCGGGGTTTCATCGGCGTTGCCATCTGAATGATGACAAAACCAGACATCATTTCATTGGTATCGTCACCGGAACGGTGACAAGACCGGACATCAGCTTTAGCCTGGAAAGACTTCAGCCAGGTGACTGCTATTTCATCAGTGTTGTCGTCTGACTGACAATGGCATCGGACATCAGCTTGGCCGGGAAAAGGCTTCAGCCGGGTAGATGGTTGACGAACTTCGTCATTGATCTTTCACTATTGGTCTGATCTTCCTTTCAATTCTGTCTCTGCCCTTGCTCATTTTCAAGGTGTCAACAAATGCCCCCCACCTACGGGCGGCGTAAGCGCAGAATAAGCGGCACGGGGTCTGCAGGTGCCTTTCATCATTCGAGGGTATCTTCCTCCATTTCTCTTTGATATTATTCTTCGGCTTAATCATGTTGCTACAGCAATATTATGCACATGTATCTTTCATTTTCATGTTTTTCATTTCCATATCTTCTCAGCACTTTGGAGCCTTCTTGGCCTTGCCTTGGGCTTCTCGGTGCGAGGTAGGACCCTTCTCGGCGTTGGTACTTCTCGGCGCGGCCTGTCGTCGGCGCTGGCATCTCGGCGCGGCCTTCTCTGTGGGGGTACTTCTCGGCGCGGCCGTCTCGGCGTGGCCGTCTCGGCGCGGCCATCTCGGCGCGCTCCTTTTTCCGGCCGATAGGGGGGGTTCTTTAAACCGAGTTCTGTTGGTGGTAGTAAACGTCCTTCTTGGCCATACGTGCCGCAAGGGAGACGGCTTGCAGGAATGTGAACGAAGAGGCTAATAGCACTATCCGGAACGGGCAAATGGTCCGTCCCGGGCAGGTTTCAAAGTTAGTCGGGGCAATGTGCCAATCGACCAGTACATGATTTCATCATCGATATTGGGCTTATATCGATGCAAAGGAGTTTTACAAGTTTCATCAGAGTAGACGTAAGGTCTAGACTAGGTAGAGGTTATCGCAGGCGGGACATTGAAGGGTGCGTGGTTTTCATCAGGACAGACGTAGGGTCTGAACTGGATAGGATTTCATCATTGATCGGGCGAGGTGCCGGTCGATCAATAGCTAGTTTCATCATCGATATTGGGTTCATATCGATGCAAAGAAAGTGTTATAAGTTTCATCAGAATAGACAAAAGGTCTAAACTGGCAGGGTTTTAATTGGACATGGTTTCATCACTGATCGGGCGAGGTGCCAGTCGATCAGTGGTTGGTTTCATCATCGATATGGGGCTTATATCGACGCAAAGAGTTTCATAGGTTTCATCAGTATAGACGTAAGGTCTAAACCGGACAGAGGATTTCATCATTGATCGGGCGAGGTGCCGGTCGATCAACGGTGGGACGTATGTAGAGGTGTAGGTCTCGTCAGGACAGACGTAAGGCCTATTCCAGCAGGTTTTATGGCGGGTGGGACTTTGCCAAGAAATACGTAGGTTTCATCAGGATAGGCGTAGGGTCTATCCTGGTAGGGTTTCATCGTTGACCGGGCAAGGAGCCGATCAATCAAGGGAAGGTTTTAGGAGCTTGATCAGGACAGACGTAAGGTTTGAACTGGCCAGGCTTTATCAGAATGGTGACGGGTTTTATTGTCGATGGGACATGTGAAAGAGGGTATGTAGATTTCATCAGGGTAGACGTAAGATCTACCCCGGAAAGGCTTTATCATCGGCGGGGCATAGAGCCAGATGACCGACGGAAGGCCTCATCAGCGAAGGGGAGGTGAAGGCAACGTGCCAGTTGGCATGGAACTTCTGAATTACCACATTACCGACCCAAGCGCCCTTTCGGGTTTTCGCCGGAGCTAGCCCCCTCTTGCTTTTGCCCACGCGTCCTTTCGGATTTTCACGTGGCGGGGTACCCGATTTTGCCTGTAGTGCCCTTTCGAGTTTTCACCACAGCTGGGTTTTAGCCATTTTTGCCCTTGTCCAGAATGCCTGAACAAGTCTGGCGGGGTATCTTTATTTTTTAACCCCATTTCTATATATGTATTTTTTGTCGTTTTCTTTCTCTTTTCTTTTTCATTGTCTTTTCTGGGATCAGAACTTTCATCCTATGGACCATGGCGCCATATGTTTATTGTTGACACACGATCATTGATGTGGGTGTCAACATCAATGCAAAGGGAAGTAGGGTTTCATGATCTATCCAGACGAAAGGTCCGAATTGATTTAGAGGATATAGATAGCAGCTCGGGCACAAGGCCGTTTGCTGAAAATATGAGTTTCATCGTTAATGTGGGGTTTAACATTAACGCAAAGGAATAGAGTTTCATGATCTATCCAGACGGAGGGTCTGAATCGATTCACAGAGCAGTGTTGTGCTATGTCAGAGCGGACGGAAGGCCCACCCTGGATGGATTTTAGCGTCGATCAGGCAGCGTGCCAATCGATCGATAGCAGGTTTCATCATTGGTATTGGCTCATACCAATGCAAGGATTTCATATGCTTCATCAGGATAGACGTAGGGTCTAAACTGGGTAGGGTTTTATCATTGATATTAGGCGAGGTGCCAATCGATCAATGGCGGGTTTCATCATCGGTATTGGATTTATACCAATGCGAGGAGTTCATGGATTTCATCAGGATAGACGGAAGGTCTAAACTGGATAGGTTTCATCATAGATCGGGCAGTGCGCCAATCGATCAACAGCAGGTTTCATCACGACGGGCCGTAAAGAGACCGGTAGACCTAGTCGGAATAGACGTAAGGTCTAAGCTGGATGGGTTTAATCGTGGCGGGTCTTAGATAGAAACAAGTGGAAGTGTTTTATCAGAACAGACGGAAGGTCTATCTCGAGGTGGGCTTATTATTGAGGGAGATTTTTCTTGAGCAATACATGAAGGCTTCAACAGAATAGACGTAAGGTCCATTCCGGATGGGTTTAATCGTTGATCGGGCAGGGCGTCGGTCGATCGATGAGGAGTTTTATGGTGGGAGGTGAGGCTTTCTTTGGAATCACCACATTACCGACCCAAGCGCCCTTTCGGGTTTTCGCCGGAGCCAGCCCCCTCTTACTTTTGCCCACGCACCCTTTCGGGTTTTCACGTGGCGGGGTACCCGATTTTACCTGCAGTGCCCTTTTGGGTTTTCACCACAGCTGGGCTTTGGGCCATTGTTGCACTTGTCCCTAATATAGGGGCAAGTCTGGTAGGGTATCTCTATTTTTAACCCCGTTTTTATTTTCTTTTATTCTCTTTCTCTCCCTTTTTGGGAGGGTGACAGGTCAGAATGCCACCAGCTCAAGATGAGGGTAGCTTGGTTAGGGCGGAGCGCCGCTAGACCGGGAAATGGGTGCAGCTTGGCTAGGGCGGAGTGCCGCTATACCAAGAAAAGGGTGTAGCTTGGCTAGGGCGTAGTGCCGCTAGACCAAGGACAGGGGTAGCTTAGTTAGGGCGGAGTGCCGCTAGACCAAGGAAGGGCGTAGCTTGGCTAGGGAGGAGTGCCGCTAGACCAAGGAAAGGGCAGCTCGGCTAGGGCGGAGTGCCACTAGACCAATGAAAGAGTAGCTTGGTTAGGGTGGAGTGCCGCTAGACCAAGGAAAAAGTAGCTTGGTTAGGGCGGAGTGCCGCTAGACCAAGGAAAGGGTAGCTCGGTTAGGGCGGAGTGCCACTAGACCAATGAAAGAGTAGCTTGGTTAGGGTGGAGTGCCGCTAGACCAAGGAAAAAGTAGCTTGACTAGGGCGGAGTGCCGCTAGATCAAGGAAAGGATAGCTCAGTTTGGGCGGAGTGCCGCTAGACCAAGGAAAGGTGTAGCTTGGCTAGGGCGGAGTGCCGCTAGACCAAGGATAGGGGTAGCTTGGTTAGGGCGGAGTGCCGCTATACCAAGAAAAGGGTAGCTTGACTAGGGCGGAGTGCCGCTAGACCAAGGAAAAGGGTAGCTTGGTTAGGGCGGAGTGTCGCTAGACCAAGGAAGGGTGTAGCTTGGCTAGGGCGGAGTGCCGCTAGACCAAGGACAGGGGTAGCTTGGTTAGGGCGGAGTGCCGCTATACCAAGAAAAGGGTAGCTTGACTAGGGCGAGTGTCGCTAGACCAAGGAAAAGGGTAGCTCGTTAGGGCGGAGTGTCGCTAGACCAAGGAAGGGTGTAGCTCGGCTAGGGCGGAGTGCCGCTAGACCAAGGAAAGGGTAGCTCGGTTAGGTTGGAGTGCCGCTAGACCAAGGAAAAAGTAGTTTGACTAGGGCGGAGTGCCGCTAGACCAAGGAAAGGGTAGCTCGGTTAGGGCGGAGTGCCGCTAGACCAAGGAAAGGTGTAGCTTGGCTAGGGCGGAGTGCCGCTAGACCAAGGACAGGGGTAGCTTGGTTAGGGCGGAGTGCCGCTATACCAAGGAAAAGGGTAGCTTGGTTAGGGCGGAGTGCCGCTATACCAAGGAAGGGTGTAGCTTGGCTAGGGCGGAGTACCACTAGGCCAAGGAAAGAGTAGATTTTGCCCGATTACTCAGGGAATGTCGATTGTGCTGTATGATACAGCTTCAGATGTCTTCCGTTGAGTGGTGAGAATTAGATTTCCCCTCGATGGTTAACAACCACGTAGGCCCCTCCTTCGTAGACCCTCTGTATTACATAAGGACCTTCCCAATTAACATTCAGCTTTCCTTTTGGGTTGGACGCCATGACTTCTTTTTTCTTGACCATGACGAGGTCGCCTTTCTTGAATTCTCGTCCTTTTACAAGTTTGTTGAATGTAGTGGCCATGCGGGCCTGGTACAATTGGATACTCTTCTGAGCTCGGAGGCGCTTCCCTTCCAATTCAGCCAGCTCTTCTAGTCTTCTTTCTGCATCGGTCTGTTCACCACGGGCCAGGCCATATTGGACTGCCACTCTGAGTGATGGGACTTCCAGCTCTAGCGGAACCACTACCTCTGAACCGTATACCAGCGAGTATGGCGAGCACCCTGTAGGTGTCTTGAAGACGGTGCGGTATGCCCACAGAGCTTCATACATTTTCTCTTCCCAGTCCTTCTTATTAGAACTGACGACCTTGGCCAGCAAGGTGCAGAGGGTCTTGTTAAAAGCATCTGCCAATCCGTTTGCCTGCGGATTGTAAGGAGTGGAGGTCCTCCATTCGATCTTATATTTCTCAGCAAGCCGATAGACCTTCTGATTTCTGAAATGACTTCCATTGTCGGATATTATTCGGCTGGGGATCCCGAACCGGAAGATAATGTTCTGTTTGATGAATCTGGTGACCAATTCACCAGTCACTTCTCTTAATGCTATAGCCTCCGCCCATCGGGAGAAGTAATCTGTTATGGCCAGTATGTACTTATGTCCGGCCGAGGAAGTCGGCAGTGGCCCGACTACATCAGTTCCCCATTGTGCAAATGGCCAGCTGGGAACTGTAGGGTGCAGAGTCGTAGGAGGCCTTCTAGGCACAGTAGCATGCTCCTGGCATTTCTGGCATGATTTTGTAAATTTACAGCAGTCTTCAAACATGGTGGGCCAATAGTAGCCCAGCTTCTTGATTTCTATCTTCATCTTGGGACCAGCCTGGTGGGCACCTGCTGTCCCAGCATGTGTTTCTTTCATCGCTTGCCAGGCTTCCTCAGTGGACAGACAGCGGAGTAGAATCTTCTTGCGTGCATCTGCCATTATTCGGAACAAAATTCCATTCCTGAGTTCATAAGAATCTTTGATTCTTAGGAGTTTCATCTTTTCTTCTCTTATCTGTGGCAGTTGTCGGTGTAGAAACAACTGCAGCAAGTGTTGTCTCCAATCAGACGCTTGTTCTGTGCTGATGGTGGCAACCTCGTCTTCTTCGGGGCACTCTTCTAGCATACTGGGGACTTGCCGCCGGTTCATAACGACAATGTTCAGTGTCTTATTTGGTGGGACTGCTAGTGAGCTGGCCAGTTTCGCCAGTGCATCAGCCTGGGCATTGTGTCCACGGCCCACAAGCTTGAGCTCAATATGGTAGAATTTCGCCATGAGGCGCACAGCTTTTTGGTGGTAGGGATTCAGTTCTGGCTTCCGCACTTCGAACTCCCCTTGGATCTGTTTTATTATCAACATCGAATCCCCGAATACTTGAAGCATTTGGATACCCATGTTGAGGCTGACATATAGCCCGATTATCAGAGCTTCATACTCGGCCTCATTATTGGTGCAGGGCTTGTTTATAGAACAGGAAGTATGCACGACCTCCCCCTCTGGTGATTTCAGCACAATACCGGCTCCAGCCCGTATTCTGGTCTTTCCATCGGAGTCTGTCTCTGTTCTAGATGCTCCATCAAAGAATAGTTGCCACATAACTGACTGAGCCTGGCAGGCCTCGAGTGTTTCATCATCGGGTAACTCAGTCCCTAGCATATCATTTTCCGGCACAGGATGCTCTGCGAAGAAATCAGCCACAGCCTGTCCTTTTATCGCCCTCTGGGGTGTATAGGTAATATCGAATTCCATCAGGATCACTGCCCATTTGCCCAACCGTCCCTTCAGTACTGGCTGAGTCAATATATATTTGAGCGGATCTGCTGCAGATATCAATCTGACTTCATGTGACAACATATAGTGTCGGAGCTTTTTGACAGCAAAGACTAGTGCCAAGCAGGTCTTTTCTATGTAGCTGTAGCTTTCTTCAGTTCTAATCAGCCTCCTACTTAGGTAGTACAAGGCTTGTTCTTTGCCTTCTTCATTTATCTGTGCCAGCATTGCCCCCAGGGAACAGTATGTGGCCGCGATATACAGTATCAAGGGCCTGCCCTTAATTGGTGCCCCCAGCACCGGAGGGGTCTTGAGATATTCTTTCAGATTCTCAAAGGCTTCCTGACAGCCATCGTCCCAGAGGAACGGCACATCTTTCATCATGAGCTTATGAAAGGGGTGGCATCTTCCCGACAGATTTGATATAAATCGTCGAATATAGGCCAGACGCCCTTGCAGAGATCTCAGCTCGGACAGATTCCTTGGTGGAGGGAGCTCCTGGATAGCCTTAATCTTGGATGGGTCAATTTCAATGCCCCTATGACGGACAATAAACCCGAGGAATTTTCCACTGGACACGCCGAAGGCGCATTTCATGGGATTCATCTTGAGTTCATATTTGCGCAGCCTCTGGAATACTACCCTTAGGTCTTGCAAATGGTCTTCTCTTCTGCTGGTTTTTACTACCAGATCATCAATGTAGCACTCTACTTTCTTGAAGAGCAAATCATCAAAGATTTTTGTCATGGCTCTTTGATAGGTAGCGCCGGAATTCTTAAGACCAAACGGCATCCTTTTGTAGTGGAATATCCCCTTCGGGGTACGGAATGCAGTGTGCACTCTGTCTTCCTCAGCAATCCAGATCTGGTTGTATCCGGATGACCCATCCATAAATGATAGAGCCTCATGACTAGTAGTCGCATCGATCATCACTTCAGTGATTGGCACTGGAAAGTCATCTTTCGGGCAAGCCTTATTAAGGTCCCGAAATCAACACATATTCTAATCTGCCCATTCTTCTTCTTTACGGGCACTATATTGGCTAGCCATGTAGTATACTGGTTCTCTTCAACAAAGCCCACATCGATTAGCTTGTCAACCTCTTTGTTAATCTGATTTATTAATTCAGGGCGCATTCTCCTGGAAGGCTGCTTTACAGGGCTAGCCTCTGGGTTTATTGCCAATCAGTGCTGCGCCACATCAGAACTCAGTCCCGGCATTTCATCATATGTCCATGCAAAGCAGTCTCGGAATTCTTTCAGGAACTGTATATACTGTTCCCTGGTAGCTGGCTCCAGCAGTGCACTGAGGAATGTCGGCCTTGGCTCATCTGCGGTCCCCAGATTTATTTCCACAAGCTCATCGACGGAGGCCTGACCTCCATCTTCGACCTCGAGCGGGGCTTCTTGCAGGTCAATGAAGCCTCCCGGGATATAATCTTCTTCAGTTTCATGATTCTCTGTTTCATCATACTGGTTATCAGCGGGTGCTGGCTCATCATATACGGCCAATATTGTTGTATTCTGTTCAGTCTGCCCCGAGGACGTAACTGGATCAGCAGGAAACTCAAAGATGGAGTCTTCCGCCCTTAGAGGCTCTTCTGATGCAGACTCCTTTGAGAGATCATCATTCTGTAGAGCCCGGACTTCTTCCAGGATGCGCTCAAACTCCAGGCATTCCCTCAGCTCTTTGGCTACTTGGTCTTCATCCGGGGTTCCCGTGTCAAACTTTGCTTCAGCATGGAACAGATCCTCTTTGCAAGGTAGGTCTTCCCAGCACCAATCTTTCTTTGCTTCATCAGACGTCCCCGTCTCCGGCTGACTGTCTGGGGCTTCATTGTTCATTATGGATTGATAAATGATTTCTTCATCTTCCGAGGGGTACTTGTCATATCCCACCTCGGGAGGGTCTTCATGCTGGTAGGAGACAGAGATGACGTCCACCTCAGCTTCATAGTATTCTTGAAGGGTGTAACCCAATCCCGGGTGCTGAGTGATCTTCCTCAGTTCTTTATCATCCC
This sequence comes from Amorphophallus konjac, assembly GCA_022559845.1. Classification (NCBI taxonomy): domain Eukaryota; kingdom Viridiplantae; phylum Streptophyta; class Magnoliopsida; order Alismatales; family Araceae; genus Amorphophallus; species Amorphophallus konjac. The sequence goes on along the minus strand of JAHNEJ010000908.1, from coordinate 12,451 downwards.
GAGGGGGATCCCATAGCTTCTTGAACGCCTTCTTCTGGGCAGCAGGCTGCAATGACAGCATTTGCATCTTAGAGAACATTTGCGAAACCCGTTGGGTAGTATAATCCAAGCCTGTAATTGGCACCATCTGGTTTGCAGCCTCTTCAGGGACCATGCAGTCTTGATCATCTTCCTCGACTGACTCCCCAGTGTAGAATATGGTAGGAGGCTCACAGAAGCGAGGGATTTCCATAGTCTTCAATGGTAGCACCGTCTGGTACTCTAGATCGGCGATGGGCTTGACTAAACCCTGCGGAACCTCCACTTGTGTGTACTTTTCTTTCATTTCTTCATCGATATCATCCGGGTGAATGCTAGGAGGGGTGATCCGAGCAAAGTCACCAGCATAAGAGATGTGAGATACCTCATGCTTTTTAATATAGCCCTTTGGTGGTGGGGGAGACCAGTTTCTTGCCTTCGTCGCCGGCTTTTTCTGGCTGACCACAGCCTCTTTCTCTTCACCCTTTTGCGACACCTCCGTGTAGTAGGATGCATCGAGCATATGGCACTCGAATACTTCGAAGGGATGCAGATCCATAAACACCCTCTCTTCTTTTCCTTCATGGCAGTATTTAATGCACTGATGCAGTGTGGACGGCACTATCTGATATTCATGCAGCCACGGTCTCCCCAGCAGGGCCTTATATGTGGTGTTGGAGTCGATTACATAGAATCGTACCACGGTAGTGAGGTCCCCCAACGTGAGGTTAAAATCAGCCACCCCAAGGGGCGTTTCACATTTCTGGTTGAATCTCGCAATTTTCATGTCTCTGACCTTGGTAAGCTGAAGATCAAAGTAATATTTTTGGTAGATGCGGTATGGGAGAATGTTCACGGCAGCCCCGGGATCTATCAGTATCCTGTTCAGCGGCTGACAATTCAGGGAGCCCCTCATATATAGCGGTCTGTTATGGCAGGAATTCGGAATCAGCATGTCATCCTCTGTGAATGTAACTGACGGCCCAGAATCTACTTCTGTCAAGAGTGCTTCATATTGTGCCGGCGACTGCAAGGCATCAACAATTGCTTGGCGAGCCTCTTCACTCAGAGAGAGGATCTCCCAGATGGAGAATCTGGTAGGGAGCTTCTTTAGCATTTTCATAATCCGGCTGCCCACCCTGACATTAGACAGTCTCATTTCTTCCGCCCATCGGGGTTTTGGAGGTTCATGTGGTGCCCGTGGCCTCGGCTGCCCAGTGCTGGCTTCAACCTCTGGACTGATTTCTTGGGGGGCTTCTTCTATAGCAACGGCCCCTGGTGCTGTCGGAGAGTTATCCTCCTCTTTCTCATTCTGCTTGCAGGCTACAGATGCCGACTGCTGAGGTCTCTTGCCTTTATCTGGCCCAGCCTGTATCGACTGCCGATTTTCTAGACTAGACAGAAATTCCAGAAATGTTGGAGTTTGACCTCCTTTCTTCTTTTCTTGGTACAAGCTGGCAGGGGGAGGAACCTGGACACCTCGTACCTCCGGTTCGGGAATCTGGTAGGGCTGTTCCCCTCTGAACATAATGTTATGATTAGCTGGTGGTGGGCGCCCCCATCTTTTCCCAGAACGTGTTGCATGGGCTGAGGTTGAGGCCTCGGCATGGTTGGCTTCTAGCGGGGCATCTGGTGTTTCATCCTCATCATTCTCCCCGGGCGAGGTAAAGAGTGCCGACAGGGTGTTACATTGTACTGTCACGACCCTCTTTCCCTTCTTGGACTTGGGCCGTCTCTTCTTTTTCTGGGAATTTGACTTTATCGGCCCCTGCCCCCAGAAGGGTTCAATCTCAGCCTTTTCTTGTTCTGCCTCTGACTGCTCTTTAATTTTCAATTCTTCGAGCTGTTCCCAGAGTATACAGTCTTTTACCAGCAGGTGCCCGGGCTTTTTCTGTTCATATTCATCGAACCCATTAATATACTGCTGTAAACGCCTGGCTGCAGAACTTACTTCCTTATGTGCATGTAGGGGGACTTGTCTTCTCCGGTTATGAGTGGGGATCCGGATGACTGGCCCTGTCTCAGCTGTGTGCCATACTGGCTTTACTAGAGGTGGTTCGGGCCTTGGTGTGACACCGCGGATAACTGCTCCATTGGTATTGGCTGTGGGAGTCTTCTTTCTGTTCTTTATGGGTTTAATTTGCCATCCTTCCTGATCCTTCAGTGGGGTGAGGAAGCAAGCTTCATAAGTATGCCTAGTACATTCTTCAACGGCCTCCTTAGGCAGCTGCTGGTAGATTGAAATCATATTGGCGGCCATTTTTAATGCCGGAGGCTCATGTGGATGAGGTGGCTCTACCTGGTAATCTCCCAGCTGTAGCTCGCCCTTTTTGACCATGCCTTCCACAATATCTTTGAAGACGTAGCAATCTTCAATTGCGTGCCCCAGCGCACGGTGATATGGACAGAACAGTGGATCACCTTTCTTTGCCGCGTCCTCGGGTCTCTTTGGCTCAGGCAATGTTACCTTGTTGAACTTGTATGCCCAGTTGAATAGAGCGGCTGTCTTATCTTTCGGGAAAGAGTACGGCTTTCTCATTTTGTTTCTCAGAGAGACTTTATCTTTTCTTTCTGCTGTGTCTGCTGGTGGGGGAGCTTCATCTGCCCCCTTCTTCCCTTTCTGTTGCTCGAAGGTTCTGAAATCGACGGTGTTAGCCTCAGAGTGCGATGGTCGTCGATCATTAGATTCCCTTTCGACACAGTTGGAGCATTGGCCGTCGGACGCTTAGACAGGAACATCTCGACCTCCGCCACTATATTGTTCAGCCGGTCAAATGTTCTGACATCTGCACCAATCATCTTTTCCAGTACCTCTCTCCTGAGGCTCTGCTTACATATTTGCACTGCATCTTCTTGATGAGGAGGTCTTCTGCATCTCATAGCTAAGTTCCTCCACCTTTTGATGTAGTCCAGTGCTGTTTCATCTTGCTTTTGCCTGGTTGCATATAGTTCTGCTATTGTAATTTCTCTTTCCGTGACGTGAAATCTGTCGCGGAACTTTCTTTGCATATCAGGCCAATCGGTCACTGACCCAGCCGGCAGGCTTGAATACCATTCAAAGGCTATCCCGGTGAGGGATGAGCCGAAGAACTTAAGCAGATAAGCTTCATCAGCTGCCAAGTCACCCATGATTGTGGTGTAGTAAGCTATGTGCTCCCTGGGAGAGCCCTGGCCATTAAATTTCTCAAACTTCGGCGGCTTACTGACACCTGGCGGTAGTCTCTTAGCAGCATACTGGGGAGGATATGGTACCCTATACACATTGTAGGTACTAGCATCATCACCAGTCTTTTCAGACAGCTTCATCTCCACAATCTTTTCAATCATCAGCTTCTGGGCTATGGCTGGATCTATGTTTTCCGGGAAGAAGTGAGCTTGTTGCTGACCATAAGGAGTTATCATCACAGTTGCGCGCAAGGCTGGCGCGGCAGGCTACATCTGAGATGCAGAGGGCTGAGCTACCGTCTACTGCAGAACGGGTTGGCTCAGTGCTTTGCCCTTATTAGCCGGAAGAGGATTAGCTGGAATAGCCATTTCTGTTGAACTGGCAGTCTGCCCCACAGGCTCGGCTTGCTTGGAGACCGGTGTAGCTTCATGCCTCTCATTTAGCTGTCTTCTGAGAGCATTGATCTCTTGTTGATATCTTCTAAACATCATCTGGATCATGGGATCCAGGGTTGACGGGATCTGTAGATCTTCTGAAGTCCCTTCAGCATCATCAACGAAGGGATTGTCTTCCTCTTCCGTTGTCACCACATTAACTGTCATAGTGGTGATCTTGTAGGCTTCATCATTAGTCTTCATCTTATCTTTGGCCGCCTGACTTCTCCTTGTGACGGGACTTGGTCTGGTTGCCAGTCTGAGCAGTTCATCTGGCTGTGTTGGTAACATATCCTGCCCTTTGACAAGCCCGACCATATTGCAGGCAAAGATCTGCATCTTTTCCTTCTACCTGTAGACTTTCCTTCTCATCTGATCGGGGTATTTGAGCCGGTCAAAGACCGATATTCTTTCTCTAGCTTCTTCCATGTGCAGGTCTTCTTTCCCATACCCGGCTCTGTGGCCTTCTTCATAATCATTGGAATCAGAGGAGGAGACTCCGAGCATCACTTCTTGAAGGGTTTCTTCTTCTTCTTCATCCATGGTGCCCAGGGCACGGGATAATCTTTGCCGCCCGAGGGCGGAGTTCCCAAGGTAGTGAAAGTAGTCTTGAGCCACTTGTTTCATCTCCTCTTGATCGTGCCTTCGTGGCTCTGGTTGGAGCATCAATCTTTCCCGGCTCTTCTGCTGATAAGCCAGTCTCTCCACCTGAGCAATCAAGTGCTCGGCTCTACAGTATTTGAATATATCGGCCTGTCTGGCACAGGCTCTTGGTCTTCTTAGAGTGGCAGCAGCGACTGGTTCGCTTATTCTCATTTCCTTTTCCTCCCTGAACCTTCTACTCCCATCTTGGCAGCAGTTGGCAGCATAATTCTTTCTTTCCCATCTTTTGCCCCCAGCCATGGGGTGGGTGACCGTGAGGTCTTCCTTCTGCTGATATCTTCTGCCCCTCATCCTGGGGCGAATAGTAGTCAGATTTCTTCCTTCGTTCTCTTCCTCATCTCTCCTACCCCGAGCCCTGGGGTGAACAGCAACAGCATTTCTTATGTCTTTTCCTTCTTCTCTTCTGCTTCCTGCCCTGAAGCGGGCAACAGTGGTATCAACAATGTTTTCTTCCTCTCGAGCTGGGACCCAGCTCTGGATTTTCTTCGGCCGCCAGATCTGCCTGAACTTGGGCGGCTTCGGTGCCAGTGGCTTTCTATCCTCCTCTTTCATGTCGACCCTCCTGGCAGCTAGTACCCGGAACCTGTTGGTAGTAGGCACCATCGGGACGATCACGTCCGGCTTGACCGCCCTTGGGCAACCACTGAGGTTTACCCGGACATCTCCAATCAACATTGTCTTTCCTGAGCTGGATATCCGACGACCCGCAGCAGTGGGTCGGGCTCTCCTGTCGGATCTCCTCCTTCTTCCAGCAGCAGAGGATGTGCCCCTTTTCGCCTCGTGATGACGAAGCAGGCCACGACCTCAGGAGTATCCTGCATCACCTGGCTCATTTTGGGGCTGGTAGCTTGCGGCAATGTCTCGACAACAGTCTTTTGCTCCTGGTTGTCAATCTCGAGCATGTCAGGGAAGATGAGGCCCAGGCAGTTGGGCATCCCGACTGCAGGCGGCATCGATCCGAACGAAAGAGGTACCGCCAGGTAGCCTTCTCGAACATGCACATCGACCGCTTGTTGATCAAAGCGTACAGACATGATTCCAGCCGTCATCGTAGCTTCCTAAAAATAGAGAAAGAACGGAATCAGAAATTTGAGGGGGGGCCCACTGGGCCTCCTATTTTGGCGTAGAGATGAAGGGAGACTAGGTCCCACCGGGCATGCCAGACTTGTGGACGCGGGATTTTTCTTCCGTTATCTTATTTAATTTTATTTGTTTATTTATTGATTTATTGGCGTGCCAGTCACCATGGTGACAATTTTTATTATGCGCTCGACTTGACTTGGTCAGTCGATTGTGAAGTCCAAGTCGAGACCAAAAGTCTGCCATACCATAAAGGCTATGACGTTAATTACGCCCTTCCTAAGAAGGACAACCCTTGATTAAACGCCAAAATAGGAGGCCGCTCGGGGCGGTAATAAAAGAAAAATAACAGTGCGTGATATTGAAGATATTGTTATTCTGGGCAGACAATTTAGTGCACAGTAGATTACTACACCGACATGACCATCTCTTATGTGGGTCGTGCCGGGTAGGAATAGGACACCGTTCACGCAATGGCGGGATGGAATCCGGACCATCATCGGGGAGATGTCCCCTTTCATATTTCTCATCCAGCCAAGGGCCTCGTAGCATACATATTCCCCGGAAGATTGAGCCGGACGAGGGGCGTGTGACGTGCACCACCCGGGACTTATCGGGGTTAACATATCTATCGACATTTCGACAGCATCTCCCCACAATATGGATTATGCCCAGGGGAGAATAGGCTATCACCCACGGAATGCCAGGATGAAAGTCGCGAGAAAGGAGGGAGCGAACCTCCCACATTGTACATGTATGCCCAGGGGCAATGTTCGATTCTTCCCTTATAGGAGCCGGTGACACTCGTGCAGTGGCAGAGCTACCCTTAGCTAAAGGGGTTGCTCATAAACCCGATACGGATCAGTGGAAAGTAAGGGAGTCTAACTCCCTTTGATTTTATCCTCGGGACAGTTCTGGTGACTCATGAACATCCCTAGGTGAGTTTGATAGAAGTGTTGGAGGCTCATTGGGTGGCAGGACAGCCTCTTGGCACGGATTTGACTGGATATATGGGTTCTCAGCATGAAGACCACTGCACCAAGAAGGGTTCTTTGCAAGGCACCTTTTGGGGCGCCGGGAAGCTGGCGTTAGTGGAGTTCTCGGCGCAGGCAAGCAGGGAAGCCAAGGTGGTCTCACGGTGCCAAGGCAGAAGGGTGAAGGTGTTAGGCTCCCGGCGCAAGCAAGGAGGCCAAGTAATTAGGGCTCTCGGCGTCAGAAGGATGCCAGAGGTGAGTGTTCTCAGCGGGTTCAACATGGAGAGCTCCCGGCGCGACGGGGAAGAGGCCAAGATGTAAGCTCTCGGCGCAAGGGCCAAATGGCCAGAGGAGGTTCCCGACGCACAGGGGAGAAAGCCATTGGATGGCTTCCCGGTGCGATGCAAAACATCCAAGGGAGCTTCTCGGCGCGGCCAAGGTGCAAGGCTCCCGGCGCGAAGGGCAATTGTTAAAGGGTGGTCTCCCAGCGCAGAGGCCAGAAGGCCAAGACGGTTCTCGGCGCCTGAAGGATAGCGCCGAGAGCTGTTTATCCAGTTTACTGTATGCGGGGCCGAGAGGTCTGAGGGCGCCGGGTAAGAACAGAGGTTTACGGTACTCTGTTCTTGAATCTGTTGAGGATCCAGGGGTTTTCCTGGTGATTCAGGCCAAGATAGATGGGCCTTAGGAAATCAAAGGGCTCAATTCATCAGACTACAATTGGCTTTGGCTTGGATTTCAAAGGGAAGGCCGGAGGCGGAGAGCTATTTGGGGGAAATGCGGTTTAGGGTATCTATGTCACCAGCGTTCCTCATGATCCGTGAGGATGATTTCAGTATACTCACCATCATCTGGGGGCCAAGAGATGACTGTCTCTGGCCCCGGGGATGACTTCAGCAAAGCCGATGAGCATGAATGCAACACCTAAGACCGAGAGGCGATTGCTATGTATCCATGCTTTGCTTCAGAGGCCAAGGGATAGTTTGTCCCTGGCTCGGAAGCAAGCATGAGGAGCACTCAGGAAACGGGCGAATAAACAGGTGATCGATCGACCAGGGGAGGGGGATAGCATGCTATTGAGTCTTAAGAAGAGACAGACAACACGGGGGATGAGCATAGAACTTCAGAGAAACCAAAGCAGGGATGGACTGCAGCCCACCATATTTATCCATTCGATAACATTCATTGGGTAAGATACATAACGAGGAAGCAGGGGGAATACATCACTGCATCGGTGTGAAACCGGCTACGGCATTGTAGGCTACATCAGAAGTGGAAAGAAGAGAGACCATCGAAATTAAAAAGAGACGAACTATAGAAATGGGGGGGGGGAGGGCGGAGCATTGACTCCTTTCCCTCCCCGTCGCCCACCTTCGCTCAGCTTTTAGGAGATCTCTCTCTCTCTCTCTTCCCTCTTTTCTTCTTCAGCTCTCTTTCTCTTCTTGTGGATGAGGTTGCAGGTTTCTTCGGTGTGTCTCCCCCGATCACCTTGTGTGCTGTGTCTTGTCTTTTTTTTCTCTTCGAATGAGGGGGTTTTATATCCCTCGTTGGTGTCCTCCCGGCAGGCTCGTCCCGGCGCGCTTCAATTGTAGGCAGAGCTCCCGGCGCGTGGGACTCAAGCTTCTCGGCGCCACTTTTGGGCTTCGACAAGGGGATCCCGGCGCCACTTTTATAGGCCCACTTAGGTCTTTTAGACTAGGCCTCTTATTGGTCCTTCAAGTACATCAGCACCCAAAAGGGCCCTCCATTGGTGACATAGTTTCTATTGAGATCATTCATAGGTTTTTCATCAATCGGTAGACCGGGGTTTCATCGGCGTTGCCATCTGAATGATGACAAAACCGGACATCATTTCATTGGTATCGTCACCGGAATGGTGACAAGACCGGACATCAGCTTTAGCCTGGAAAGACTTCAGCCAGGTGACTGCTATTTCATCAGTGCCGTCGTCTGACTGACAATGGCATCGGACATCAGCTTGGCCGGGAAAAGGCTTCAGCCGGGTAGATGGTTGACGAACTTCGTCATTGATCTTTCACTATTGGTCTGATCTTCCTTTCAATTCTGTCTCTGACCTTCCTCATTTTCAAGGTGTCAATAGCCTCCTAGGTTCACTCTCCGGCCGGATGATCCCAATGACATGGGACCCCGTCCCAACCCAGCCCCACTCTTGAAGACCCCCAAACCATGTCCAAGTAGGAGTACCCCATTTCGGCCCACTAATCTTCCTCCCTCCCCTCCTCCGACAAGGGTCACCCCTAGTCAAAACATGCCCCGGCAAGAAGGGAGTTCCAATGGACCAAGTGTGGGTGAGACCACCAAGGGGAATAGACAACAATGCTTTGAGTGTAAAGGCTTAGGACACTCCATCAATCAGTGCCCTTCACAAGAGATGTCCAACATACTGACTGAAGAAATAGTTACCCCTATCAAAGGGGAACTTGAGGAGGTCACCGAAATCCGTGAGGCTCCCCTAGATTGGGAAGAAGAATATGAAGCCCAATGCCAAGGGTTGGGTCAAGAAGGCTCATCCCTATCCAAAGAGACCCCAGTGAGCCTAACTAGGAACATCCTCCCCCTAGAGTTGCCAGATGACCAACCAAGTCCCCCCACCCATCCCTCCATGAGAAGTGTGATTTTAGGGGAACCCCTTATTGAGTGGCTAAAGCAAGACCTTCTCCTCCACATCATGCGCCCCCCCATGGAAAAACATTACCCAATCGTGTCCACCCCTCCCTTCCACACAACCTACCATTCGTTCTGCTTTGTAGGGACCCTGAGGGACTTGATTAGGGGAATACTAAGGCAAATAGTGGTGACAAACATGCTGGCCTTAGGAGCAAGTGACACGGGATACCTTAGTTTCTCACACCCCTCTATAAAGACCATCACCTCCATTTACAGCAAGGGTCCTTGCACGAGTGAGCTCTTATTGTTTCTACCCGGGCCCGATGAGTTTTATACCACCCCCCCCCTACCACAAATAAGGGGCACTCCACCTAGGGAATCCACTTTGGTGTTCACCCCATTAGGAGATGAGTACCTAGGCCACGCTAGGGTGTGTATGTTTCAGAGTGCCCAAGGACTAGGATGAATAGAAGCCACATTCCCCACAACCCAAGTACAGATAAATCCTTGTGATCACCCATCCCCTTGGGAGCTTCAACGCCAACATGTCTCCTTTCCTTCCCTAACCCATACCTACTGTCCATCCTTTCCTAAAGGTCATTCCATTAGGCCCAATCCAACCCTTACCCATTGCTTTACCACAACTACATACCTCGTGGGTCCCAAGCTAAGCCCTTGGGACGAGTCATACCCACTCCTAGGCCCACCCCACATTGGAAAACTCGTAGAATGGGCCCTCTCTTGTCAAGGGTTAGACAAGGATCACGTCACCAAAAGCATGACCCTTCATGACCCTTTTGATCCCTTCCTTTGGGGCCCCCAAAACCCACCATCCTCATCCCGAGTCCCCCAACAAGTCCTACCCCTCACCCCATGTCAACTCTATTACACCAACCCCTCCCTTCCTATACCAACGCTCAGGAAGATAGAACTTAGCGTTTGGGTTGAATTGCATGGTAGGTTCATCTCTGGGTGTCCAGGTCTCCCTTTGGCAGTCAACGTTGTTAAGAAACCCATACATGTCAGGACCCCATTTGGATGTCTCGGCCCCCCTAAGTCAATCATTGTGAGGTCAAAGCATGAAGGAAGCATTCATGGATGTCCGGGACCCCCGACATCCAACACCCCTTTGCATGATAGGTTCATCTATGGATGCCCCGGCCCTCCTAAGTCCACCAAAATCAATGTAACACTTGATAGGGCTAAATTTGGTTGTCCAGGCCCTCCCTTCATCCCTAGAGGATCATCATTTATGACATTGCATGGCAACCCTCGCAAGCACATCAACAAGAGCAACGAGATGAACAAACAATTAGCCAACTCTCACCACTGCCACCAAGAATTCTGGTTTGGTGATTCCGTGATGGTGAGGACTGAGAGACTATCCTCTGAGAATGTCTCAAAACTGAGGTCTCATGGAACAAGTCCCTTCCAGGTCCTGAGATACATCGGCACTAATGCTTATGTGTTGGACCTCCCCGAGGAATACGGAGTAAGTCCCACTTTCAATGTAGCTGACCTGGTGCCCTACAAGGGTCCCACGGTGACACCCAGTGAGGAGATCCAGCCTATCCCACCCCTTGAGAGAGTCCCTACAGAAACGAGAGCTCCATCCGGCCCGAGGAACCAGCGTGATGAAGTGGAGCGGATATTAGATGAACAGATCACCACCACACGGAGCAAGGCATATGAGCGATATCTAGTTATGTGGAAGGGACGGCCACCTTCGGATGACGCCTGGGTGAGTCGGGAGGATCTCCAGTAGCTGGACCCCGATCTATTGGAGCAGTATCACAGCAGGGAGGGCCCCTACTCTACAGAGTCGAGCTCTTCGCGGCCCGGGGGAAATGATGGGGACATCACCCATGATTCCCTCTGGCTCGGGACTTCCCTTCCTTTCGATGAGGGCCAGACTTGAGCTCCATGTCATCCAGGCCTCCACAGCACTCTGATGGATCACTTTGGTTTACCTCTTGTCTTTATTTTGAGTCATTTTGATGTAATTTGTCTTTTATTTGAGTCCAGTACCTACGTTATGTGTTTATTTTCCTAAGTCATGTGGTCATCATGTGGGTTTTGGGCCCAATCACTTGGGCTTGGCCCACCTGCGCCCCTCTCCCCATAGAAGTGTGTCATTAGTCTTTCTAGCATGGACTTTTTGTAAATTTTGGGTTCCCTATAAATAGGGCCCCAAACACTGCTTTTGGAAGTAATGAAAGTTTGAGTTAAATCTTGAAACCCCTTGTGCTCTCTCTCTCTCTCTCAAGAAGGGGCAAACCCCCCCTCTCTCTTCTCACTCTCTCCTCCCCTCTCTCTCCCAACTTCGACCTCCCCACTCTCTCCTCCCATTGCCACATCACCCTCCACCTCAGCTCAACCCCTCACCTCCCCAAGGTCCATTCAATTCCTCCATTACTCACCCCAAAACCCAAGTAACCTTTCACCTTCCTAGGCATCCCTTCATTCTCCAAAGCACCCATCCCACTTCCCTAGCAACCTTCCCTCTTCCCCAAGCACCCTTCCCTCTCCCCCACACACCCCCTTCACTTCCCCTAGGGGATTTGAATCCCCCTTTCCCCCCACTTGGTGCGACCCCATTACCCCCCCCCCTTTTGCTTTGGCCGACCACCCCACTCCCCCAAGCCCACTTGAGCCACCATCACCCCTCCTCCTCCAAGAGAAACCACCTCTTCCCCCCCCCCATCCCCTCTCACACCCCCCTAACCACCCCTCCCACAACTACAACCAGCAACCTTCAACTCCTCCTTGCTACCCCTCCACCCCTTACCATCCCACCTCCACCAACAACCCCCCCCCCTTTGCACTGCCCAGTTCGCAGGTAGCAGTTGGGACTCGACTTGCAGAACCTACCTCGGAGTCGTTCGGCATCCTCTGGAAATGTACCATACATCACCGGAAAGGTCCTCCAGGCGGCTTCGTAGGCGAGGTGATCCCGCTCCATTCCGACTTCGGGGTTGCCCGGGAGATCCTTTCTCCCCCGACTACGCAGATCTGGCCCAGACTGAAACCAGAGCCGACTTTCAGAAGCTCCTGCAGCCACAACTTGGCACCCCTTGGCGAGCCACTTGATCGAGACGATCCTCCACCAGTCCCCTATCCAACCCAGCCAGCGGGGAGTCATTTGGAGTTCGGAGCTGCTTGTACCAATTTTTCTACCACCGGAGCGTCGTTCAGGTCAGACAGGGCCTCTCCTGATACCTCCCTACTTCTCGGTCCGCTGTCCTCGACCCTGACCTCCCCCGGTGCTGTTCATTCTTGATAATCAAAGAGGATGCGGCCACGCTCGCAACCGTCCTGGTCCCGTGCCGTTCTGATCACGGGAGTACTCGGGGCGGCTTCATCTTCCCATGGCAGTAACCTGAAACCTGCTCGAACCAGAACCAGGCAGCGCTGATCCAGCACCTGCTCCAACCAGAAGCGATACTTTGAGAGCCCGGAAAAATTCAGGATCCATCCTGAGTCAGTCACCG
>JAHNEJ010002982.1:0-33392 GCA_022559845.1 Amorphophallus konjac | reverse complement strand
CTGCGAAACAGAGTGTGGAACACGAAGAAAAATCAGGATTAGAACTAGAAAGTGTAGTATACGCTCGAACGTAAGGAAATTAACATAACTAAATGGAATGGGGAATACCTGGGGAGTTTTAAACCCCCGGGGGCGTCAGAAAACATAGGAGGGTGTGTGCATGGCAGTGCAAACAAAGAAAATGTGGGAGAATGGACATGTAAAAACAAGCAGGCAATGAGAAGAAATGGGACTATCAAATGTAAAAGACTCAAAACTAGGACTACTCCCTTAACCGGAGGCCTGTGTGGATGTAGAAGGCCTCCCTCCTTGGTGCTAGGTCTCTCAAAATTTCAGCAGGGCTTCACCGTCGACCAAAAATCTCCCCCCTTTCAAGCCCGGCCCCTACGGTCTATTTCTAGAGCACCTAAAGTCCTAGCCCGAAATTAGGATTTTTAGCTATTTTCAGGTCAAGATTATCAAATAAAAGATGAAGATAATTCAATTATCTTTTATCTGGAGAAAATGGCACTCAAAATGGTTAAGGATTCGCGGAGAAATCATCGGAGAAAGTTTGGGAGAAAAAACACAAATGGATAAAAAACCCTTAACCACTTTCTGGTCCGAGAGGATAAACGGTCTCATGATAGACCGCACAAATGATGAGCGGCCAGACATGGGCCGTCCTTCCCTGTCGGTGGAAATTCAAATAAATCATTAAATAATTAATTTATCCACTGAACTGACTGATAAATTTGCCGTTGGACTCTCTCATAGTTGAACGGCTAACAGGAAACCGCCCAAGCCTGTCGGTGATAAATAAGAAGATAAATAGATAATTATCTGAATAGTTAATCGACGTTAGGACTCTTGAGAGATAGACGGCTCAGTACGTACCGCACAATGGTCTTATGCGGCAATGGCTAGGCCATATATATGCGTGTCGGTGATAATTCAGAAAATCAACCAAATATCCCATAAATATATGAACGGTCGAGTATTAACTGCACATATGGTTATGCGGCTGGTGGTTGAGCGCACATGTACATGGGTGCTTGGAATTCATAAAAAAAAGCTTAATCAACCAAAACCAAGGCCCATTAAGCCCTGGATCAACTCGGACCAAGTCAGGGAGGGAGGCCACCCATAAAATTGGCCCAAAGATGTTGCCTGAAAATAGTCCAGCGAGTGATGGACAAGTCGAGACATCAATAGATAGGAGTAAGAGAAATGACTCAACTTATCGGTAAAAAACGGGTGTCAACACTATCGAGACTCAGGATGTGGCACTCGGATGATGTCCACCTAGGGGGTAATGTCACTGCATTAAGTCTAGGGTCATGCATGAGTCTATTTTTCTTCTTTGTGTGGTTTGTTTGTATGATTTGTTAGGAGTCTATGCATGCATTTGTCAGGTGCATGGTGAGTCTACATATGTCGAGTCGAGTCAGTCTTATGCAAGCTCCCTGATGTCAGTCCCTTACGAGTGTGAGGCAAGTCGGATCTAACGCGTATGTTGTAGACTTGCCGGAATATGGGATCAGCTCTACATCAATGTCCTGGATCTAGTCACCCACAGGGACCCAGCAGTGATTCCTAGTGAGTCTTCGAGCCGCCTCCCCCCTTTTGAGAGTGATGCCACCCTGGAGTGTCCAGCACTAGTCTCGTTCTCCACAGTAGCGTGTGCATATCGAAGATATACGGGATGAGCAGGTGACGGTTACTTGGAGTGGAGCGTACCCGCACTATCTTGTACGGTGACGGATCTGCAGGAGTCCAGTGAGCAGTCGCACCCATTACTCGACGGGGTCGAGTTTCTCCCACCCGAGGAGTATTTATGGGACATCGGAGCAAGCAATTTCATTTACCTTTGTTTAGATATTTTTTGGAATGTATTTGGGTGTATATTTGTATTTGTAGGTATTTATGAGTGTAATTGGGTCAAGAATGTAATATGGGCTAAACTTCATGTAAGGGGTTCAAATTTCCAAATGGGCCTCAAGACTTTTAAGAGCCCAATTGGGCCTTCCCTCCCAAGTGGGCCTCCTTTCATAGAGGTCCCAATATGAAGGCCCATGGTCAAGTGTATAATATTGACCATGGGTTGCCAATGTTGACCTTAAGGGAGGGCGCCCCCTTCTTTGTCCCATATGGGGATTTGATTATTATTTGTTTAGTCTACCTTTCCCTTTATGCCCCCTTGACCAAGGGTAACCTAGGTCATTTGGCTAGGTCTAGGGTTATAGTATTTAATGTCTCTTGTGGCATCTTATGCATTTTTAATGAGAAAAATTATTGGAATTTATGTGAATGAGCCTAGGGACGCACCTCCCTCTCTCTCCTTCTTCTTATTCTTCATCTTCTTCCTCTTGATCTAGGGTGAGAAGCCCTAAATATTGGAGAGAATCCAATTTTTATTTCTTCCCTTGAGTGTGAAGCTCCACCACCGCCGTCGTCGCCGCCATCGGTGCCGCCAACAAGCCGCCACAAGCCATCTCCCACCCTGCTGTCCTGAACCACGAGATATAGAGCACCAAGTTAAAGAAAAGGTCGGTTCTCCCAGCTCACAGCTCTGATCGAGCTGAGATTTTGAGATATTGTTCCCCTTTGTGTTAACTTTCCAGAAATATAAATTTTGCCCCATTCCGATCCCGTTTGCCGCACCTCCCAGGTCGTTCTTCATACCCCTCGCAATCTGCCTGGTTGCAGATCTGTAGGATAGATCCCTGATCTCGTATTTTTCCCACCCCCTTAGTCTTCTCCAAAAATTCCAGAAATAATTATGTACGTTCCCCACATAGTCCTCGTTCACCCATAATTTTCATAAACCCTAAATCCACCGCAAACCCCTCAGTCAAAAATCACCTTTAGATAGCTCCCTTTCTGTTCTGCTGGATCTGGATTATGAGTCAGAAAAGAGTCCGTGGAACAGTCATTTTAATTTTCAATCCCTTCACTCGATGCACCTGAAATTCCAGTATGTTGAATATCTCTGAGTCCCCTTTCCAACGATGCTAACCTCGCTTCGACCTGACACCAGATCTGGGCGTACCGGCCGTTTTCGCCGGAGTGCGAAAGATTGTCCAGATCGGTCCCGAGATAGGCCTGCAAAAAGGGTTCACAAGTTAATTCCAGAAGAAATATATCGGGGTAGTTTCAGCCACCGCCCCTCCCAGCGGTCGACCAGGGATCCTCTGCCAGCGTCCCGGTGAACCACCGCCTTCAGAAGGTTCCCAGATATCGATGTCCCTTTGGACGCCCGTTCTTGCTGTCCTGTCGGCCAGCAACTCACAAATTAGGAGCTGCTGCCCGCCATCGCCCGGAACCCACCGCCTTGCTGCCCGTCAACCGAAATTCGGTGCTCCCGGCATATTTTTTTGTAGCCCTTTACCTCCCTACATGGAGTGGGTAAGAAATTCACTTCTGTACTTAATTTAATTACTGTACCGGGAGTTACGAAGTTTGGCCGGGAACGTCTTCCCCATGCCTGGTAGCGTGGAGGTATCGTGTTCGCTCCTCACTCGGCATTTTTACTTATTTCGTATAATTCTATATGCTGCTGCATGAGTGATAGGAAAATCTAGCTCGTTATATATTTTCAATCACCGCTGCGAGAGAGAGCGAGACCGTCCCGTGACCCGATCCGGGCACGAAAGTGTGAGTTGACCACCCTAGCTCTTTGCCGGTTTCTCAACCGCGCACGTCCGCACGCTTCCCTCGTTAGGGACGATCGCGAGTTTGCATAGAGTCCAATGTTTGCATATCAATTGGCGTCGAGTCACGTCCCGTCCCGCATCAGTCACAGAGGAGCAATTCCTATTAAGTGTTAGCTCACATAGTGTTTTTAATATTTTTCAGGTAATTCTGACGAAGATGAACCTCAATCGGATGGGCTTGGACTAGAGTGAATCAAGAGCAACATCATAGGGGAATTATTATCCTTCGAGTGTAATAAGTTGGAGTTGTCAAAATGTAGTTGTCATGAGTTTTAACGATCAAGTAGTAATGAACGTTGAAATATTATGTTTTAGTTAGGTGAATATAGCATTGGTACTTTTGGAATATGAATAAAAATTTTACTTGAAATGTCATTTGTGTTTGGAATATTTGTCTATTGGAAATTCCCAATCATTGCTCTGATTGAATAATTATGACTGCCGCGCTCTGAGATTCTGCATCGGGGTGTGACACCCCATCCTAAGTTGAGAACTTTTCTTCACGAGACAACAATCAGCTTCAACATTCAACTCCCCTGTCCTTCTGAGGTCACTTCCTCCATGCACATGAAGAAGGACTAGCACCCAAATCTTCACTCATCACTTAGTTCATGTCTTAGGAACTCCGCTCACCACCACCCAACTCTCTAGCTCAGTCCCGACTACAAATTCTAAATGTTATATAATAGGCGTCATAAAATGTTTTTGTAATATCTTAGAATATTTTCAACCGATCAAACAACCTCATTTTAAAAAAAGGTTTTTTGCATGTAAACCTTTGCTAAAATAGAATTTACAAAAAAATATTTTTAAAAATATATTAGTAGATATATCACTATGTAAATTCATATTGCGCAAAAATGTCTTCGTCGTGACCGCCGATTATGACCCATGAAGTTAAACATGCCTAATTTTAACTAGACTCATACAAAGGCCAAAATACCCTAAGTTAAACTAAACTAAAATAAAATAAAATAGAAAACCCATGCAACCACCACTCCCCTCCCTCCTTCCGGAACCCCTGCCCCCCTGTCAGAACCCTCCCTTCCCCTGCCAGCTTCCAGTATTGCAGAAAGGGGGTGTCCAGTGCGGGGGTGTGGGGGGAGGGGTACTAGGTGGGGGCGATTTTCGGTGTTGTTGTAGATGGGTGGGTGTCCGACTGGGTGAGGGGGTAGGCGGGGGTAAGGGGTAACTGGGGGTGGGGGTGGGAGAGGGATACCAAGTGCATGGGGGGAGGGTTTAGGATCCGGTGTTGTAAAAGGGGGAGGTGCATCTATGGCAGGGGGAGGGAAGTAGCAGGGGGATTTCTCGTGTTACAGAAGGGGGTGCATCTCTAGTGAAGGGAGGGGGTAGTAGGGGGGACCCCGAACCTGCTGCAACTGTTACACACTAGGGGCTGAGATACTACAGGTGCCCACTATCGTAGAGAGAGAGAGAGAGGGAAGCGGTGATAAGGGATAGCGAAGACCTTGGAGTCCCAGCTGGGGTCCAACAATGGCCATTGCTACGAACGAAGGTGGCTGGGGTGGGTGGGGGCTACCCGACGACGATGGTGAACGGTGGAGCTAAGGAGTTAGGATGCCACAAGGTGGAGTAGGCCCAACTGCCAAACACAGTTGGGGTCGCAGGGAAGATGGCGACTGGTTCCGCAGGCACAGTTGGAGCCTCAGCATGGTCGGATGGCTCAGGGGCCATTAGCGACAAATGACAGTAAAGGTGGCAAGTGGGGGCATGGTGACTACTAGTGCAAACGTCAGGTGGTGACACTACAATCTAGGAGCAGAAGAAGGCACAGGACAGCCGCGGAGTTGCGTTGATGGACATAGGGACGATGGCAGCAAGTCCATCGCTGGACTGGTGCCATCCAGTGAGGCTATACATTGATCGGGAGGCATGAGGGGTAGCAGGGGTTCTGGCGAGGGGAGGGGGGTACCAAGGGTAGTGATTTCGGAGGGGAACGCAGTAGCCAGGGGGGGCGATCGGTGGTGATGTAGCAGCCGGAAGGGGTGGTGATCGGTGGGGATGTCCCTATCGGGACCCCCTTCCACCACCGTAACCACTACCCTCCCTTCCAAGTAGAGCTCCTCCCTTCCTCTCTTTCTCTCTCCTCTTTCCCTCCTCTCACTCTCTCTAGGTTTGCAAAGAAGAGGGTATATTTGTCATTTCACAACTAATTAACAAGAATGTTAAAATCTTTGTGAAATATTTATCCCCCCATCTATGAAAATTGATCACGATGACATTTCTGCATAATATGAATTTACATGAATTTACATAATGATACGACTGTTAATATATTTTTAAAAATAATTATTTTATAAATTTTATTTTAACAATAATTTATATGTAAAAATTCCTAAAAAATTATATTGGGTGTGCGCCTCCCTTAGTTCACAATTTGTGCCAAACGGTTGTGGCTGCCGAACGATGAAATATGATTAGAATACGAAAGCAGCTTCCCAATTCAACAGAGGAGAGACCATCCAACCCGCTTCCACCCTCCCACAGGAATCTGCACACCCTTCTTTCACCACTCCCCTCCCTCCGCTTCTGCCCAACGTAGGGCCTCCATTGTCGTGGCGTCTTTGTCCTCATGTGAAGGATCTTTTTCTCTTGGCACTTGTCTATTTCTTGGAAGAATATTTTTTTTTAATTTTATAAATAATACGAGATATCGACCTCTTGATGACTATTAATAGAAGTACCCAAGAAAAGTAGCGTCTCATTCTTAAACTTTGGTCAATTTCATAATTGACTAAGGGTTAACCGAAAGTGTGATTTGATTTAGAAATGTCAGGTTATAACGGAGCATACTTGTTTGTTTCCCCACGCACGAAAGATACGATTATTAATACATATGCCTTGTAATAAATCTTTAACACTAACAGCATTTCTTGGTAGACATGTGGATACCCTCTAAAGATT
This sequence comes from Amorphophallus konjac, assembly GCA_022559845.1. NCBI lineage: Eukaryota > Viridiplantae > Streptophyta > Magnoliopsida > Alismatales > Araceae > Amorphophallus > Amorphophallus konjac. Next base: position 26,772 of record JAHNEJ010002982.1, on the reverse strand, counting down.
TTCCTTTTTTGTATATGTTACACTTAGAATTTATTTGATGGGATCGCGTAAAGAAACTAGAGCAACGTATAACATTCAAGTCGATTGTTGAGAGAGGTGTCCTCAACCGTAGATGAGTGCACCGAAATTAGGGCCGATCCTCCTACACTATCGAAAGTTACGGATCTCGAAAAAACTTTTCGATGTCTAAGTAAATATAGAAAGGAGTGAGCAAAGAGAGAGAGAGAGAGAGAGAGAAACTTGTGTGATGATATTGTCGATAGTTACATACCATGCGAAGGTCGTTCGGATTAATCTTATATAGTCGGTGAGATCGAATCGTCGTTGTGATTGTCTTCTCACATAGATCCCGTGAGGACTTAGAAATAAGACTATGTGTCTAGGGATATGTTGAAATGGCAGTAAGATGGTGCAAAATCAGGCAACATGTGGAGGTTGTGGGATTACTTGTCTTTATAACGTACGCACGATCTGTCGAGTGGTACGAGATTAGGGAAGGATTATCTCAATAATACACACATGATCTACTGACGTATATCCCGCCGTCATAATAACCCGTCGTCATGATCCTTAAAATTCGACGAACAATTATAAAGTGAGACACGTGACTTAAGAAGATGATCCGCCAACATCATATTTAATTACATAAAATACTCCTGTAAAGAATCTAATGGTTAATGTTCCAAATTAGCCCCACGTTAGCCAAAGTGGTCAAGGTGTCATCCAACCTCTAAAAGATAGTTTAGGTGAGACAAAATGGTGCCAATTAAGAGTGGACGAGCACGTTTAGATATGTGCTCGCGTGGAGATCTCGTAAGCCGGGTAAGTTCTCATATAAGAAAAAGGCGTGGACGACCAATTAATTAACCCGGTTGCTGATTGCGGCCGGCCCGGGCGCTCGTGTTTGGCGTGTCTACTTTATGGTGGGACCCAAGATCCACGTGGACAAAAGTGGAACGTTCGATCGGATTTGGCATCGCGCTCATCACTTGCATCATGCGTGTCGGTTGGGCTTTATTAGTGTTGGTGGGTGGGGGAGAGGTTCTCAGATTTTTTTATAAAAAAGATCAAAAATAATATCAAATTAAAGAATTTGGCATTTGCACGTTGGCCTGCGGATAACTAGAAGAGCCAAGGGTCCATCGAATCCAACGTTCACTATATATATATATATATATATATATATATATATATATATGATGTTTCATCTTTTAACATGAGGTCTGCTGCTTTTCACCGATGGTGCATGGGTTTTGATGTCTGGGGTTGGTCACGCATTCTAATTAGAAGAATTTTCGAACTCTTAACGAAATTTTGCGCAATTGTTTTGAGGGACGAATGGTCATCTTTGGAAGTTATTAATTTGATTAGGGTTTTCAACCAAAGACTTCAAATTTGTAATCTTTCGTGGGAGGGTGATTTAATGAGGAGTGGTTCTAAGTAACTTGAGGGTTTGGTGTGAGGAAGGAAAAAGAGGCGGTGACTTGATTAAAGAGTTGAGGGTGCGCACACCAGTTAATGTCTTCGAGGCAGCTTCTTGTTGTCCCCAACAATTAATGTCTTTGACAAGTCCTCACTCAATAATCAATATTACATTGATATATCAGCTAGCCGTCCAATTCAATCCCCTTGTTGGCGGATTGAACTAAGGATATATAGAGACTCGAGTCGTCCAAGGTATATATATATATATATATATATATAAGCTTCAAGTTTATTTTAATTAAAGAGGAGCGCGATGGTAACGTCCAACGGGGTGGCCAAGGCTTTTCCAAACGACGGAACAGGATCTTTTCTTTTCCATGATTTATGTTTCAGATAAATGAATACACGATAAGACTACAAGTATTTGAATAACAAAAAAAACAAAAGGACAAGACAAGTTGGGTGAAGTTACATAGAGCATATCAAGATGCAACTATCGACCACCCAAATGGGTGTAGACTGCGACCGCGTTACTTAGGATCACAATTACATGTGATGCAATGGGTGTTCGCGCAAACTACGGCCATTTCACTCTCTTTTTATAGGGGCTCTCTGTCTTCCGTGGGGTTGCTCCACTCCATTACGGCATCACACCGTCATAAAAGGGGAATAATAAAAAAAGATAACTTTATTTATGCCCACAGAAGATGATACAAAGAAAGAGTTACCTATGGTTAAATAGAATATTTGATAGAATACTCGTGCAGGCGGCTTTCGTCAGCCCTGTCACGTGGACCTGGATAGACACCCATCGTACTTCGAATTTTAAGTCACATGATGGTCGAATAGCGTATCCCCATACAATGATACCAACATATGGGCGCACTATCAAAGAAACCCTTCTTTAATCACACACGCTCAAGTGGATCGTGCTTTCGTTATTAAGATAAGTAATCCACACTTCCTGTACATTAACACATATTACACCTTCCTATCGTCACTCTGAAGATTCTTTGAGACACGACTTACCTTATTCTTACGATCACACGATATCAACAGAAAATGGGGAAGCATATCAAAGATTGGACTCTTCATCTATATAAGGTGGGTCTCTATGATCCCCTCAAGGTATGCAATAATACTGCCCAATATTCCATAGTCATATCCGAGTAGTGTCTCTCTCAAAAAACCTTTCACCTATTGTTGACTTAGACATCAGAGGATTTTCCCAAAGAACATAACCCCCAGTGAAAACTTTCTTTCTTGTGCAGAAGGACTGCCCCCAACGTTCAGTGGACTCTACAAACACTCGAGATTTCTTCCTAGACATTCGGTCATTTGTTTGGAGTTGCTATCTACTTTTTCGACTTCACCCGGCCCCTTGTTCTCCACCATACAAATTCAAGTGTAGTATTGACGTCACACCACCTTGGGGATTGTAGCCACTAGACCGATGCCCCTTAGACCTACAACCGCAAGCACTTTAACAAGTTTATCGAATTCACGTGGGCGGGCGCTCTTACGGCACACACACTCAACTCGGGGTGACTTGAGGATACCGAGTCGAGGGGATGGGGCTGGACCCTTGCTGGTGGAGTGTCACGCCCCGAGCCCTTTATTACACCGGAAGACTCGCTGGAGGAACGTGAACAGCCGGCATGGTAAGTCTCTTGCAAGCAAGAACGATCAGAGCGCAAGGTAATCACACATAAGAATGCAATCACACAATATTTACTCAACTTCATCTTTCATTAATAATCAAATCTAATATTCAAATACAACCACTAATTCAACTTCTATCATACTAGACTCAAGAAATAAGAAATTACAAAGACTCGATCTAAAACAACGTAAACTTCCTAAGTCTTCGCTCATTCTTTATTCACTCTCGGATCCACTACTTGAACACTCCGAATCCGAACCCGACTCACTTCCATTTTCGGAAAAAGATCAGAAATAAGTAATAAGCACACTTTCCCAGTAGGTATCTTCGCATAAACATGATTAGCACTATTTAAGTAATTAGCATTTTAGTCCTAAAGAATAAGGTAAAATCATGCGAAATGCGATAAATCATGCGATCAAACTAAGTAACAAAGACGATCATTAAGATAGAATGAGAGCAAGAATGAACTAGCAAGAATGTAACAAGTATGATCAAGAATGTAGCATGGCCTTTCATGAACAAGAATGTAACGAGAATGTACTTTCACTTTTCACTTTCATAACCACACAGGTTACGCACGAGAACGTCAATAATGTAGCAATTCACTAGATTTTCACGAGTGCTTATGGATTTCACTTATTTATAAAGAAAGTATTCCCAGCGCAATGCGACGCTAGTAGCATCATACCCCATAGTTTATAATAGTATGTTTCCGGCAATCAGTCGAGGGGACTAGCATAGAGCCCTTGGACACAATCAGCGCCCGAACTGTATCTTCACGTATAAATCAAGCTACTTCCATGAGCGTAACAATAAAGTATGGCCAAGATTGTAATAAGTTCAATCAATAAGCTCCTGATAATAATTATCAAAGAACGAATGCTTCAATTAAGAATATGAGAGATCAAGAATGATTTAAGATGACATTATGCTCATGGGAATAATTCGGTAGCATAACGGTATGGAGAGGGGGATTTCTGTAGCCCACCCAAAGAGCAGCCCAACAAGACTCAACAGGGTCTAACGAGGCAAGCTCACCCGAGTGATAGTCCACGGGGCCCACTCAGGGAAGAAAAGCCCAATAAACAGACACTCGAGGAACCAACCGTCCCCGGCGGCCCCTAGGCTCGGAGGGCCCGAGTGATGGTCAGGTCACAAGGAAGGTCCGGCCCAGGCCGTTTTTCCGCTCGGGAGAGACAGGCGCCAGCCGACCTATCCGACCCCTCCTTTGACCGAGCTATCCTCCTCGCCCGGACAGGGCTGGCGTTTCAGGAGCTCGGACTGGACGCTAGCCGTTCGCGCTGCCTTTAAGAGTCCCCAACGGACAGGGGAATCAACCAGCCACCGGGTTTCAAGGCGAGAACGCCCCCACGATAAAGGCCATGAAAGCCCACGTTGAGGACGTAACTCCCGCCGGAGACCCCCCAGCTGACAGGACTCCTGAAGGCGGCACACTACTTAAAATCAGGGCTACCCTCCGGTGGAGGGTAAGAGACAAAAGGAAGGTAAAACTCCTGAGCAATCCGCTTCACCCCCCCCTTTTTGGTAGAGAGGAGTCTCGCGCATCAGCTTTCCTCCTCCCTTCATTGCTTCCACCACAGCTCTACTGACTTAGCCATCGGAGGGTTTCACCCCAGGGAAATCCCCTGGGCCCTCTGACGCGTTTCCCTGTCTTACAGTTCATCTTCTGGTGATCCACGGCCCGCTCAGGACGCAGCGCGAGATTTCGCATCTTCATCTGGCGCCGTCTGTGGGAACCGCACGAAGAGCCGAGATGGTGAGAAGAAGTTCAGGGAGGAGATCCGCCGTCGAGAAGGGTAAGGCCGTGGTGACGGCGGGAGAAGACCCCTCTAGGGCCTCATAGAGCCCTCCCTCCAACACCAGCGTCCCCACCAACGGGCCGCCGCCCCTTCCGACGGCAACGGGGGTAGCCCCCAACGGCGGCGTCGAGATCTTCCAGGCCCTCAGTAAGAAGCTTGACGTTCTCGTGGAGCTCATGAGGGCCCAGGCGGCGAGGGATGCCAGGTCTCGCGCCCCGTCCGTGAGCCCCCCCCCCCCGTCGAAGTGCGTCCCAGCACACCGCTGGAGGCCGCTTCACCCTCCGCGGTCAGCAGCTCATCCGCAACCACGCGGGAGGACCCTTGCAAGCTCCACCCCCGGAGCAAGAGGCTTCCTCCACGCCCAGGAAAGGGAAACAGGGGGCGAGGCCTCCACGCCCGAGCGCCGGCGGTCCTGAGGATCGCCACGACGCTCCCCCCAGCCCCACGGCGCGACCGCAGCCGGAACTATCCCTTCGGCTGAGGGATTTCGAAAGACGCTTCGCAGAGCAAGAGCGCGCCCTCCGCGCCCTGCAGAAGACCTCCCTCTCGGAGGACGAGGAGAAATCCCCTTTCTCCGAGCACATCTTGAAGGCAGAGGTATCTCCTAGGACCTCCATTCCTACCTTCAAACTCTATGATGGACAGGGCGACCCAGCCGACCACTACGACAGCTTCGACGCCCTGGTGACTCTGCATGGAACACCGGATCCCATTAAATGCCGAGCCTTTGCGCTCAGGCGTGGTTCCGGGCCCTCACCCCTGGGTCCATCCAGGACTTCAGGCAATTCGGGCGAGTCTTCAAGGAGAGCTTCGCCGGAAGCGCCCCCCCGAGGTCAGTAGCGGGGCTCCTGGCCCTCAAACAGGCACAAGGGGAAAGGCTCCGGGCTTATGTCCACCGATTTAAATCGGAAGCCCTCAGAATACCCCGCCTAGATGTGGCCTCAGCCACGACCGCTCTGACCAGGGGCACCCGGGACGAAAATCTCCGCCGCGAACTGGTCCTCCACCCTCCCTTGACCCTTGCCGAGCTAGTGACTCTGGCTCTGCGCCACGTCGAGTGCGAAGAGGTGCTCAGCGCCTGCCGGGACACAACCGGCTCGGGTCGGGAGGGGGACAAGAAGCGGGCCCCCGAGTCAAACCCTGGCTCGGGCAAGAAGCGTGATCGGGAAGGAGAGCGCAAACGGAGGTACGAGCGGTACACCCCGTTGACCACGCCAGTCTACGAGATCTATGAAGACATCAAAGACTCGGGACTCCTCCGCCAGCCCGAACCAATGAGTTCGAAGAACCGCAAGCGCGACAGACATTGCTTGTTCCACGGCGACCACGGGCACCACACCGGCGACTGTCACCAGCTCCAGGACGAGATCGAACGCCTCATCCGTCAGGGGCACCTAGCCCGGTTCGCAGCTGGGCACAAAGAAGACAAAGACGCCGCCGAGGAGATCGACAACGCCCCCCGAGGGGTCCACATCAACGTCATCTCCGGAGGAACGGCATCGGGCGGCGACACCAGCCGAGGAAGGAAGCACCATGCCGAGCGGGCCAGCCGGGTCTCAGAGCCCTCAGGGGGCCCGCCAAGGGAGCCCCAGGTCATAGTCTTCTCCCACCAAGACCTGGAAGGGCTAAGCACCCCGCATGATGATGCCCTCGTCATCTCGGCCACAATAAACCATTGTAACATAGATAGAATTCTGGTTGACAATGGAAGTGCCCCCGATGTATTATCTTATGACTGTTTCCTCAAGATGGGGGAAGACCCATCCAAGCTCCGCCCGATCCGAACCCCCCTTGCGGGTTTAACGGCCTGGCCACCTACCCCGAGGGAGCCCTAAGCCTGCCGGTCACCATCGGCACCCCACCCAAAACCGTTACGGTCATGGTGGACTTCATAGTGATCAAGGGTATGATAGCGTACAACGCCATTTTCGACCGAAAAATTCTCAACCGAATGAAGGCCGTACCATCTACCTATCACCAAAAAATGAAGTTTCCCACCAAAAACGGGTTGGGGGAAGTCTGAGGTAACCAGGCCACGGCTAGAAGGTGCTACAACATCTCGATGGAAGCCTCAAGGCCGGACGGAGGGGATAAGGGCCCCAAGGGAATCGAAGGGAAGACCGTAACCGCCGAGCCCGGTGGCGAGTTGCTAACGGTGTTCCTAAACGATGACCCGGCCCTCGAAGTAAGGATCGGAGCCGACCTACCACCTAAGGAACAGCAACAATACAAGAAATTTCTTTCTGAGTACGCTCAGGTCTTCGCTTGGGCCGATGATCAACTCCCTGGCATACCAGGGGAGACCGTGATGCACAAGCTCAGCCTTGACCCCACCGTCAGGCCCGTACAGCAACGGAGAAGAAAGCATGCGCCCGAGAAACAGGCGGTCATCAAGGCGCAGGTCACCAAGGGACAAGAGACAGGCCTCTTCACGCCAGTCCTATACCCTACGTGGCTAGCCAATGTCATCATGGTGCCAAAAACCACAGGCAAGTGGTGAATGTGCGTGGACTTCATCGATCTGAATAAGGCTACCCCAAGGACTGCTATCCGCTACCGAGCATCGACCAATTGGTTGATTCAACCTCGGGCAACGAGATACTCAGTTTCCTGGATGCCTATTCAGGTTATCACCAGATCAGAATGAATCCAGAAGACGTCGAGAAGACAGCCTTCATCACTGACTGCGGCGTGTACTGCTACACCCGGATGCCCTTCGGGTTAAAGAACGCCGGAGCCACATATCAGCGGCTGGTAAACCACGTGTTCGAGGGACAGCTAGGCCGGAACGTCGATGCTTACATCGATGACATGCTCGTCAAGACTCCCAAGGCCCAAGACCACTTCGCCGACCTTGCTGAAACCTTCGGCACCCTCCTGAAGTACAACATGAAGCTCAACCCCGCCAAGTGCGCCTTCGGAGTAAAATCCGGGGAGTTCCTGGGTTTCCTAGTCACTCAGCGCGGGATCGAGGCCAACCCCGACAAAGTCCAGGCCATCCTGGACATGCGCCCGCCCACGTGCATTAAAGACGTCCAGCGTCTGACGGGGCGTGTCACCGCTCTCAGCCGTTTCATGTCCCGTGCGGCCGAACGATGCTTGCCCTTCTTCAAATTAATGAGGGGGCCCAAGCTGGCATCTGCTACGTTCGCATGGGATGAGGAGTGCTAGGCAGCATTCGCCGAGTTTAAGGAGTTCCTGGCTTCGCCACCGGTGCTCTCCAAGCCCGTCCTAGGCGAAGTCTTGCTGCTCTACCTCTCGACGACGCCATCCACGGTCAGCTCGGTCCTGGTCAGAAATGACTCGGGAATCGAAAGACCGGTCTACTACACCAGCAAGGTGCTCAGTGGGGCCGAACGGAGGTACCCCGCAACCGAGAAACTCGTGCTAGCGTTGGTCACCTCCGCGAAGCGCCTCCGCCCCTACTTCCAGGGGCACCCCATCACCGTGCTAACCGGCGAGCCGCTGAAGAAGATTCTGGCCCACCCCGAGGCCTCAGGGCGACTCGTCAAATGGGCCATCATGCTCGGGGCCTACGACATCTCGTACCAGCCGTGATCAGCAATCAGAGGCCAAGCGCTCGCCGACTTCATTGCCGAAAGCACCATCCCTGCCGAGGACAGGCCTCCGACCGCGACCGAGCCAGCCTGGGAACTGTTCGTCGATGGGTCGTCCAATTCGGCAGGCAGTGGTGCGGGGATCCTCCTAAGGTCCCCCGAAGGGATAGAGCTACAGTACGCCTTAAAATTCAACTTTCAGGCGTCCAACAATGCTTCCGAGTACGAGGCCCTTATCTCGGGAGCACGCATGGCCCGACGGCTGGGGGTCGAGCGAGTCAGGATCCACACCGACTCTCAACTAGTCGCAGGTCAGGTCAACGGCGAGTATGAGGCTCAGGAGGTACCCATGATTAAATACCTTCAACTGGTCCGGAGCCTGGCCCAACAGTTCGAGGGATTTGAGGTAGTCCGGATAGCTCGGGAGTGAAACTCCCGGGTGGACGCCCTCTCTCGATTGGCCTCCTCCCTAGACCCGGAAGGTACACGATCGGTCCTCCTAGAAGAGCTAGAGCGCCCGAGCATCGACATGGAGCTCCTCGCTGTTGACTCGGCCACCCCAAGTGACTGGCGCTCCCCCTACCTGTCCTGGCTACAAGACTCCCAAGAGCCCTCCGACCCTCGGGAAGCCCGCCGAATGAAGTATCAAGCTCGGCGCTTCATCGTTCTCGACAACGCCCTCTACCGAAGATCGTTCTCCGGTCCCCTCCTGAAGTGCCTCGGTCCCGACGAGGCAGGCCGAGCCATCCAAGAGATTCATGAAGGCCTGTGCGGAGCGCACTCAGGGGCCCGGTCGCTAGCCCGAATCCTGTTACGATAGGGTGTTTCAGCGTTTTCTTTCTTTCCCTTTTCGTTCGCGTATCGATCAGCCATTTGGCTAACTGGTAGTCAACTGACTGATTGACGACGCGGGCGTGCCAGTCACATGAGTGACAATTTTATTGTGCGCTCATTCTGACCCATGTCGGGCGAATGTGAGGTTCGGTCGGGACTAGCAGTCCGCCATACCATAAAGGTTATGGCGTTAATTACATCCCCCACGAGGAGGGAACACCTTTGATTAATTGCCGAGATAGCGGGCTGTCGAAGCCGGATTAAGAAAAGAACTACAGGGTGATCATGACGAAGACATGCAGGATGCACATGTTTATCGTATAGAAGATGCATAGTTCATGGAATTATGGATCCTCGGTACGTGGCGGAGGATGTAGGTCCGAAAACCACCATCGCGCATGGCGAAGACTTCCGGCCGGGCGTAACCCGGTCTTCTGTCGATGCCATTTGATATACCCGAGGATCTATGCATGCATGCACACAAGACATTCACGCCTAGATTGCACATGAAGATAGTGTTATGAAACGGTGGCGATCAGTCACATTTATTACCCTTCACCGAGAGGAGGAAGAACGACACAAGTGTAATAGCGAAAGCAAAACGCTTAACAGATATGACAATGAGTATGATGATAATATGATTCGGGCTCGCTTGGCCCTCCTTTTTTATTCACCAACTACGGCTTATTGGCATCGCCCCCGAGAGACGAGACTTGCCCGGGGTGAATGAATCACTAGAGTAGCATGACGCTTCAAAACCGGCGTGACTACAAGTGTATAAGAACGCTTACACGGCGCGATCACGCGTAGGTGTAGTAGTTAATACGGCGCGGTCACCATGCGTATTGAAACGGCGCGCAAGGGCCTTGGGGCGCGCCGGTTTAGGGCGCGCCGGAAAGGCGCAAGAGAAAATTTATTGGAAATGAGTGTGGCCTTATTCTGGCGCGGGGGGGTACCGCACCGGGTTAGGGCGCGCCGGGAGGTACCGCGCCGTTTTAACGTTAGTTTTGGACATTTTGAGTTTGTTAAGCCCACGCAGGGGATCTTGAGGCCATTGAGGCCAGTTCTTTATTAAGTTGAAGTTCTGAGCCCTCTGAAGATGAAGACTAAACCAGTGCGAGGTTCATACTCGAGCACTGAGTTGATTAAATTCAGAACGATCACTTTATTAACCTAATTCAGTTGGAATCTGTCTAAAATTTGACAGCATCTCCCCTGAACAAGAAGAGTTGCAGGGGAGAATCGGGGTCACACTCACTGGTGGAGCAAGCCCCTAAATCACCGGTCTACACGAAGGCAGCCAGCATACCCTACTGGATAGAATACCCCGAGGACAAGCCTGCTAGGGGCACCAAAGCTCCTTAAGGGAAGAGACAGAGGGACGAAGTCACTGATGATGGGAACGATGCTCCGAGGGCTAGCCTACGAGGGGTGGAGAACCCATAGTCGGTGATTCATCCCATGGAGGGACTGACCATTTGGAGAGTGGGACTCCGAGGGCTAGCCTACAAGGAGCACAACTCCCCTGGTCTCGATCGGGTCCTGATCTATCGGGGTTGAGTTCGTTGAACCTGGATCCCCGTCATTATTAGCCATGGCTTCGAGAAAGCGCCTACCACGGAGAGGTAGAGCCCTCAGTCGCCCAGCAATTGCAGGAAATAACAGGGGAATGCCCCCCTCCCCGGGTGATCAAAACGACGAGGAAACCTCGGAACGATGCAGATGACCATGAAGAACAAGTGATAAGGGCATAAGTTAGACAGGCACGCAGCAGGGGCATATGCTCGAACAGATAGAAAGCAATGTTCAGGGAGGTAAACCCTGTGTGGAGCGGCCAAAGACACGTGCAGAGGCACGGCTCCCTCCGAGAAGAAAAAGGGGTGCAAAGACCCTTGAATCAAGCATAACAAAAAAAATGAATCAAAGAAAAGCCCCCGGGGAGGGGTGTTTCTATAGCCCACGACGAGTCGGGGCACGATGCAACCTTCGTAGAAACCAAGGTTAGAGTGATGCAGAGAAGAACTCAGACAGGCGCGTTAGCATAGATAGAGAAAGAGAGGGGAGGATCATTCATCCGATTCATTGATTTAAGCATTCACACGCACGCACATACGTTGCCATTCCAAAAAAAATGGGAAGGGTTTAACATTTACATGGCGAGAGTATAGCCCCGGCACCATCACTTGATCGCCGTTCACCGACGACAGAGACAGAAGACATTCATGGTGCGATAACGGAGGAAGAAAATTAGAAGAGATCACGTAGAGGGGGGAGGAGAATCGACTCATTTCATTGTCGCTCCTCCCCCCCTCGCTTACATTCGACGGATAGGAGTTTCGAGGAAGAAAACTACGGAAAGCAGGAGAAGATCAACGTCCGCGCCCACCTGTTCCTGAAACAGAGTATCGCAGCCGAAGAAGATGGCCGACGGTCACTGCTCCCGAGAAACCTTCACTCTCTGTACCTCAAGCGAAAAAGGAAGCCCTCTCCTCCCTCTTCTTTTTTTTTTCTTCTGATTCTTTTTTGATCTCCCTCTCCGGCCTCTCGAAAACGATCAGAGGGCTGAAAGCCGATCCCCCAAAACAATCAGCCACCCCCTTTGTTGTCTCGAACCGCCATATATATAGGGGGTGAGTTCGAGTCTTCATTCGGCGTGAGATCAGCGCGCCGGTTTAACATTTCAATAACTAGCGCGCCGGGCTCGAGGGGCGCCGGTTTAATGGGCGCGCCGTATAAGGGCGCGCCGTATTAGCATTTCCCGCGCGTTGCAGGTTAGCCGATGAACCCGGGGATGATTCCGGGAGTCACCGTGGACGTGTACCTTGCCGATGCTTGCTGTAGCCTCGACGAGACATCTTATCGGAGCTCCTAAGTTGGCATATGGCCATTTTCGAGGTTCCGAAATAGCTTTATCTTGATCGTTCGGGCTTTCTACCGACACGGCCTTCGGCTCTACGATCCATGCTGTTGGTCCGGCCTGACTCGTACTCAGAGCTCTCTAGGAGGTTGGATAGCCGGGAGATAGTTCCGCCTGAGCCGGGCGATCATTCGGCCACTAATGGGCCCATCTTGACAGGAAGCCGTGCCCATGCCGGGCGATCGGGATCTTTCACCGTCAGAGTTTTCGGTTCTCCATTTCGGGAAGCCGGGGGACTCCTTTATCCTCAGGAGAGCCTTTCATGAGGTGGGTAGCCACTGGGTAGACCGTCGACCTTGGTCGGACAACGGGTGTAGTGGATGCAGCACGACAAAGTCGATGCCGGTTCATTGGGCAGGCTTGGTCGCACTACCGGTTGGTTGACGAGTTTGTCTCGGCTCTCCTGAGGTGAAGTCCCCGTGTCCACATGGAGTGACTCGAGGCTCTGTCAGCTTGAGAAGTCTTCAATATGTTGATCTTTATCGGCTTCCGTACTTCGGTGGGCCGGGTCATTCATCCTTATGGCTTGGTCACCGACGATCATATTTTGAGTGCCAACAAATGCCCCCCAGACGTGGGTGTTGCGAGCAAGGCACGAGTGCAGCAAGGCCGACGGATGAATTTCATCCGGACTGACCCCTTCTTTGATTGGCGGGCGCCTGGGATGGCCCTTAATTCGGCACGGGTGTTAACCCGGCACCGTTTAGATGTTAGTACGGCGCGGCCTGTGACCCTTGGGCTTTTAATCCGGCGCGGCCGTCGACTTCCTGCTTTGACCCGGCGTGCCTTTTACCGGCGCGCCTTTCGCTTAAAGGGCTGTTAATCCGGTGCGCTAAATAGCGCGCCGGTTTAGCGATGGGGGACTCCCCCTATTTATCTTCTCTCCTCTTTGTTTTTTCTTCATTGCCCTTCATTCGCACCAACTCTTCCTCTCTCTTCCCTTTCTTCTCTCCCTTTTGGCGCCGAGAGCGGCGATTTTCCTTCGGGTGAGTGGAGATGTTGTCCATTTGGGTTTCAAAACCCTTTCTTTGGGCCCCGGGAGGCTTCTAGCAGGGCTTGCCCTCGGAGCTGTTTCCCCGGGTGTTCCTCTGGCCTCGGTGTAATGCCGATGGTTGCCTTTTAGGGACCGTTCCTCAGTGGACGCGTTCCCACTTTTCTTCGGCAATTCCCTGTGCTGGGGAGACTCTGTCGAAATTTTGTCAGAAGTTCGCCTTTGATTAGCCATTTTCTGACTTTATTTTTATTTGGTATGCCTCTTTTTGCAGCTATCATGGCATCCAGTTCTTCTTCTCGTGCCGCAGTGACATGGGAGAACGTCAATTCCCTCGACTGGGGGCACGGCCAGGTGGCCATAGTTGCAGAGTCTTCGGATTCAGAGACGGACACTGTAGACACCGGTCGTCTCCTTATTCTCGGGGGTGACTCTTTTCATTATGATAGAGAGGGCGTGACCAGGAAGGATTATCCCAAGGACAAGCACCTGATGTCCCTTCTTCAGCGCTTCAACCTTCAGGGGAAGCGGGATGTGTTCGTCGTCCGAAAGGTCGAGCAGGCCCTGCTGGTGGAGAGAGACAGCTTGGCCGAATGCGTAATGCGAGGAAGACCCATCTATCTCCTCGGGGAGGTCAGGAAGTGGAGCGTTGTGCTGGGGCTGCAAGACCTGGCTCCGGAAGACGGACTGTTGACCAGAGCTCCCGAATTTGTACCTGCTCGGTGGAATGACTCCGCGGGCAGAGTAGATCGGGAGAAACCGATCTTTGGTTTATTCCTTGCCCCGTTGAGATGGGGATATAGAGATGAGTCATTCTTGCTGGATTGCTTGGCGATTCGCTTCAAGCACCAGATCTCCGTGGGGTGGTTTGCTGAGTTGAAAGCTACAGACACCCACGCATTCAGGCCCGGAGCAGTGGAATTCACAGACTATGTGCTGCATCATTATGCTCCTCTTTTGACCAGAGCTGGTGTATATCACAGCGTGTACGCTTCAAGGTATCGGTACCCGATTTCTCGAGGCTTGTGCTGTGGCATGATCGAGGTGTTTTACCCTGAATACAACACCTTCTATACTTCAGAGGGGGAGATCTCCTTAGACTTGTGGAGTCTATCTCAGCTCAGCGGCCTGCCCATTGATGGAGAGCCGTATGAAGAAGTTTGTTGGCCTGACTGGTTGAAGGACCAGACCAACGGTGACGGTCGGTATATGGCGGGCTACGCCTATCGATATCTAATGAAGGCGTATCGCACCCTCTTCCATTCGTCGCACGACATGAGAGAAGCTCGAAAGCCGGGCGAGAAGCGAAGAGTGCGGATGGGCGCTTGGCTTCAATATTTCTTCCAGGGGAAGAACAAGTATGAAGATTTTCCTCCGATAGCACCAGTGGCCCAGAAGCGGAAGAAGAGGGTACGACGCCAGGCCGCTTCGTCATCTTCTTCGAGAGGAGGGCAGGGGGAAAACCCAAACCCTACTGGTATTGATGCAGTGACTCACTGTGCTGCATATTTGGTTTATTGGCTTTGTTCCTTTGCTCTCCCTCAAGGTGACGAGAGCGTGATCAGGGCGGAAGCCATATATCCAGCCTGTCTTATGGCTTGGGGTACCAAGCTGTCTCTTTGCCCAGTGGCCCTGTGCCTCATTTACAAGATGTTGGGAGACTTGCATAAGACGCACCTCCCCAGAAGCCTTCAGACGGTTGGTCCGTTACATTTCTTTAATGCTTGGGTCTGCACCCTGTTCCCGGAGGCAGCTCCTCGAGCGTTACAAGCAGTTCCTCTGGTCCCGCGCATGATAGAGTTCGCAAGTGCCGAGCCATCATTGCTAGCAGAGCAACTCTATGCCATTCGGGGTAAATTGACCCGTCTTCCCGTGGACTCGCCCGGGGTTCTTCATTTCTGGAGCTTAGCTGCTCACTCGAGCCCATTGACGAACAGGACGAGGCAATGCAAGCTCTTTGAAACTGAGGAGTACATCCATCCGATTTCCCAGGCCAATTATACCAGGCCTATTCTGGAGCCGGAGTTGGTTGATTGGGCACTGGCCATCAGGCCTAGTGTCCTCGTATTTCGCAAGAGCGGCATTCTGTGGCTGGAGCCGTATTACCCGTTCCGTTTCAGCCGGAACTTTGGCTATGACAAGCAGATTCCACATTCCTCTTCGTAATTTGCATTGCCCAACAGGCACAGGGCCGGGCAAACGTCCAATGACGACGCCCGGATATGGTGGGACTTTTTCCATCGTCGCGAAGATGTTTCTTTCCGGGTGCCCGCCCCCGCACGGCTCCCTCGCGTCATGCCTGAATACGTCAAGTGGTGGAACACGCGGACAGGATTTTACAGGACCTCCCGGAGAGAGTGCTGGGCCGTGGCGGAGCACAGGTTCTTAGCTTCCCAGCCGGAGCCAGTTCTTGATATTGACGCTTCTTATTTGAAGAAGTTGAAATCTTGGACTAATACGGACGTGAAGGCCTATCTAGAGGCCCGCAAGCTCGTAAAAGGCCGCAAGACGAAAGTTGAGCTGAAGCTGCCCCCGATCAACAAGGATGATTATGTGAAGACCCTTCGAGGTTTATGCCGGGTAAGCAGTGAGAGGGTGATTCTCCAGCAACTTCCTTTACCGGTAGAAGAGCCTATCACAGCTGTGGCCAACTGGCGTCCCGAGGTGGATAGGTTATATCCCCATCGGACTTTCATTCGCAAGGAGGACAGACGGGCTGACTTATATGCCAATACCCCCTGGCTGTTCGCACTCCTTCGGTCTCATGGCCTCTCGGTGGGTAGCCCCAGCGAAGCCATACTGGACCATCCTCTTCAGATCTCCTTCAAATATGCAGACAGGTGGGGGCTGGACCATCTGAGCCTGTATTATCTGCTGTCCTCCCGTGGACACGAGGACCTGGTGTTGCTAGCTGAGCCGAGCGAAAAGATCGAGGATCTATGCTGGCTTATTCGTGAGGCGGCTTCGAGGGACAAGACGCCATCGCTATTTTATTGGCCTCTCTTCCCCTTTTATACGGGACCGGCAAGTACGTTCTATCTTTTTCTTCAGGCCCTTCGGCCAGCTTCTTCTTTTCATTGTGGTTGTGTCATTCTCACCCTTGTGCGTATACAGTCCGACCGACTTCGGAGGAGACCCGGCACTTCAGGGAGCTGATCATAAAGGCCAAAAAGCCGGCATATTTTGAAGTTCCTGAGCCGGCCCCGACGACGACGCCACTACCTCCTGGAGATTCGAGGAAGAGGACTAGGTCCCAACTGCGAGAGGTCGTCGGGAAGGCGAAAGCGGTGGTGACCCGAGTGACACGGGCACGCCGGAAGAAAGCCACAGAGAAGGAATCGGCAACCGTCCTTCCTTCTGTTGTATCTTTTGAAGAGTTTGAGGCTTCTCGCGTACAAGGGCTAGAGGCCGAAGGTAGGCTCTTCTTTTCTTCAGAGTGAATTGGCTTGTTTCGACCGCTTGGGGTGGCCCATGCTGACAGTTGCCGATACAGCTGTCGCGGTCGTCGGACCGGAGGCGACGGTAGATGTAGCAGCTAGGGACGGGGCAGAGGAAGTCCCCGCTGCTCCCATAGAAAGGGATCTACCCTCTCCAACACCCCAGCGGGAGATGGAAGGTAATCTATAGTTTAGTTGCAATAGCAACGCAAATCTTCGTATCTTCAGCCGTCTTGACCCCTTTTTGCTGTGAATTGTAGTCGATATACAACCACCATTGTTTCCGGGCTCGGAGAGCGCAGAGGAGGTGATCCCCTCGGGGCAGGGAGAACCCGCCCCTGAGGTATCATCTATTGCTGCCCTTGGTGTGGAGAGCACCGGGAAAGCTTCCGCCGAGGGTGATGCTCCTGCTGGCGAGGCTCCTACTTCGACGGTGGAGCGTCCTGAGAGAGCAGAGGGGTCTTCCTCCTCTGAGCATGTAGATTATGGTGGCGGCTCCAGTGACGAGGAGCCATCACCGCTTGATTTTGAGACCGACGATGCTGGGGTGTCCTCGGCCTATGAGAGTGACTATCCGACTTTCAGCCCGGCCCGGTTATCATGGGGCGGTCCTTGCCGTCATTATCGCTTACGAGTGAGGAGGCTGGCGCTGGGGGAGCTGCTCTTAAAGATTTGAGCTTAGTCCCGGCCGAGGTAAGGACCTATCCAGGGCCGATGCTTACCATGCTTCTTTTCTCCTTCTTCTAGCTAGGTTTTAAATGTATATATCTCCGATGCAGACTGAGGTGGCGCTGCCAACTATGATTGTGCAGATACCACTTCCGGCCCTGGGAACAGGCCATGCGACTTTCCCGTCCGTCCTGCGGTCCATCGCCTTGCGGTACCCAAAGGATCATGCGGCAGCGATGGTTCCAGTTGGTCCCAGAGCGCTCGTGGAAGTTGATAGTTCGGCAGTAGCCGGAGATTCTCCGCCAAGGGAGGCTGCACAGCGGTCAGTTCTGGAGAAGGGTGGCTCTGCTGAGGTAGAAGCCAGGGAGATTATTGAGGGACGGACGTCCTCGGTGCTCGAGGTTCTTGTCGGACTCCCATCCCAGGGGGCCGGCAAGGAGATTGTTGTTGTTGAGGCTCCAGCCACCGCATCTGCCGGTGCGGTTGTTCCCGGTGGTAGTGGGCTACAGCTTATGCCGTCGTCATCCTCCGGGACGGCCGATGATATATGGGCTGCCGTGGATAGCAGAGTAGAGTTCGAACTGCCCGAGACGTCGCCACTTGGTCTTCGATCCTCGAGTGATGTCGTGTGGCAGTTCCTGGGGACCCTCCAGCAGACCGTAATAGCCAGTAGGGATTTAACTTATGTTCAGCTGAGGGGCTTGATAGAGCATCTGTCCCGCTCACTGCTGGCCCTCGGTTGTCCCATGGACGATTGGACTCCGCGGGTGATCCTGCTCCTGAAGTATGTGAACCGGAGGGAGTTCTTGGGCCGGGAGGCAGCTGACCAGCTGGCGGCCATATCATTGGAGCGGGCTGAAAATAAGACGGCCCTTATTTCTCTGCAAGAGACCGCGGCGAGGGCGAGGGACCAAGCCAACGCCTCTTTACAACGCCGGAGCTCCCTGACGGCCCGGATGACGGCATTGCGGGCCGAACTTTCCAGGATAGAGGCTGAACTTGAAGAAGTAGATCGCCTGGGGGTCCAAAAGGTTGAGGATGCTGAGATGGCTGAAGGACAAGCTGCTTCCCTGGAGATGAAGCTATCCGAGCTGGAGGCCACCGAGTTCAGATTGCAAGAACTGATCCGTCATCCCTCCCTGGGTATTCCTGTGATGGAGGACATCTTCTGATGCCCTTTGCCGTAATCTCTTTTCTTTATGTGCTCCCTTTTAATGCACCTTATGTATTCCAGGGCATGGCCCATGTAATCATGTGCTTTTTACTTCATAGTAATGAAAAATCTCCATCCTGATTTTGAATGAAGACTCGATCTTGTCATTGTTTTTTTTTTCCTTTCATTTGCCCGTTGATTCTAGTCCGAGTGTATGAGTCACTAGGGCAGGAGAGCGCTCACGCCTTCAGGGAACGGGTGAGGTGTTCACTCCACCGCACCGCGACTTTTTCTCAAGACTAGAAACGGCTTATGCCGGCCGAGAGTTCGGGGGACTCAGGAGGGCATAGTGAAACTGACGGATAAACGGTCCTGCCGAGAACGGCCAGAACCGAGAACGGGTAGCGACCGGTCTTGCCGATGGTGACAAGGGTCGAAAAGGGTAGACGGTCTTGCCGATGGTGACAAAAATCGGCTGGGTAGCAACCTATCTTGCCGATGGTGACAAGGGTCGAAAGGGGTAGAAGGTCTTGCCGATGGTGATAGGAACCGGATAGGTAGCGACCGATCTTGTCGATGGTGACAAGGGTCGAAAGGGGTAGACGGTCTTGCTGATGGTGACAAAAACCAAAAGAGGTAGCGACCGATCTTGCCGATGGTGACAAGGGTCGAAAGGGGTAGACGGTCTTGCCGATGGTGACAAAAACCGGATAGGTAGCGACCGATCTTGCCGATGGTGACAAGGGTCGAAAGGGATAGACGGTCTTGCCGATGGTGACAGGAACCGGATAGGTAGCGACCGATCTTGCCGATGGTGACAAGGGTCGAAAGGGGTAGACGGTCTTGCCGATGGTGACAAAAACTAAAAGGGGTAGCGACCGATCTTGCCGATGGTGATAAGGGTCGAAAGGGGTAGACGGTCTTGCCGATGGTGACAAAAACCGAAAGGGGTAGCGACCGATCTTGCCGATGGTGACAAGGGTCGAAAGGGATAGACGGTCTTGCCGATGGTGACAAGAACTGGATAGGTAGCGACCGATCTTGCCGATGGTGACAAGGGTCGAAAGGGGTACACGGTCTTGCCGATGGTGACAAGAACTGGATAGGTAGCGACCGATCTTGCCGATGGTGACAAGGGTCGAAAGGGATAGACGGTCTTGCCGATGGTGACAAGAACCGGATAGGTAGCGACCGATCTTGCCGATGGTGACAAGGGTCGAAAGGGGTAGACGGTCTTGCCGATGGTGACAAGAACCGGATAGGTAGCGACCGATCTTGCCGATGGTGACAAGGGTCGAAAGGGGTAGACGGTCTTGCCGATGGTGACAAAAATCAAAAGGGATAGCGACCGATCTTGCCGATGGTGACAAGGGTCGAAAGGGGTAGACGGTCTTGCCGATGGTGACAAAAACCAAAAGGGGTAGCGACCGATCTTGCCGATGGTGACAAGGGTCGAAAGGGGTAGATGGTCTTGCCGATGGTGACAAAAATCGAAAGGGGTAGCGACCGATCTTGCCGATGGTGACAAGGGTCGAAAGGGGTAGACGGTCTTGCCGATGGTGACAAAAATCGGATAGGGGTAGCGACCGATCTTGCCGATGGTGACAAGGGTCGAAAGGGATAGATGGTCTTGCCGATGGTGACAAGAATCGGATAGGTAGCGACCGATCTTGCCGATGGTGACAAGGGTCGAAAGGGGTAGACGGTCTTGCCGATGGTGACAAGAACCGGATAGGTAGCGACCGATCTTGCCGATGGTGACAAGGGTCGAAAGGGGTAGATGGTCTTGCTGATGGTGACAAGAACCGGATAGGTAGCGACCGATCTTGCCGATGGTGACAAGGGTCGAAAGGGGTAGACGGTCTTGCCGATGGTGACAAGAACCGGATAGGTAGCGACCGATCTTGCCGATGGTGACAAGAGTCGAAAGGGGTAGACGGTCTTGCCGATGGTGACAAGAACCGGATAGGTAGCGACCGATCTTGCCGATGGTGACAAGGGTCGAAAGGGATAGACACTGGACGTGTACAAGTGGGATATCGGATGAAGACCCTCGCCCCGACCTCGAAAATGGCCTTTTGGACGGCGGATGGTTCAACACTATTCATCATTCATTTTTATTCACATTACTGACCTAAGCGCCCTTTCGGGTTTTCGCCGAAGCCAGCCCCTCTTACTTTTGCCCGCACGCCCTTTCGGGTTTTCATGCGGCGGGGTACCCGATTTTGCCTACGACACCCTTTCGGGTTTTCGCCACAGCCGGGTCATAGCCATTTTTGGACTTGACCTGATATAGGAGCAAGTCTGGCGGGGTATCTCTATTTTTAACCCCAATTTCTTTTCTTTTCTTTTTCTCTTTTTGTTTGTTTTTGAATTCGAGATTCAGAAGAACTGGACCGCGGGAACGCTGACCGTCCTTGTCGATGAGGGCAAGGGTTGGTCTTAGGTTTATTTCGTCGACACTGGTTAAATGTCGAAGCAAGGACGTGGCTTATTAACAAGGATGTAGGATCCAAGTTCAAGAGTAGAGATCGCCCGTTCTCGCCGATGATGGCGAGAGTCGAAAAGGGTTTATTCGTCGGCGTATGCTACTGCCAAAATAAGGATGGGGTTGTCAACAGGGACGTAAGGTCCAAGTTGAGGGTAGAGATCGACCGATCTCGTCGAGGATGACGGGGGTCGAAAAGGATTTGTTCGTCGGCATATATCACTGCCGAAACAAGGATGGGGTTGTCAACAGGGACGTAGGGTCCAAGTTGAGGGTAGTGATCGACCGATCTCGCCGATGATGACGAGGGTCGAAAAGGATTTGTTCGTCGGCATATATCACTGCCGAAATAGGGATGGGGTTGTCAACAGGGACGTAGGGTCCAAGTTGAGGGTAGAGATCGACCGATCTCGCCGATGATGACGAGGGTCGAAAATGATGTGTTAAAGGATTTCTGGCGGGACTTTGATGATTGTCCCTTTCGGAGTTTTATTGGGTGGAGAATAGGAGACATTTGGAAAATTACCACTTTACCGACTCAGGCGCCCTTTCGGGTTTTCGCCGAAGCCAGCCCCCTCTTGGTTTTGCCCACGCGCCCTTTCGGGTTTTCACGTGGCGGGGTACCCGATTTTGCCTGCGATGCCCTTTCGGGTTTTCGCCACAGCCGGGTCATAGCCATTTTTGCACTTGTCCCGATGTGGGAGCAAGTCTGGCGGGGTATCTCTATTTTTGACCCCATTTTTATTTTGACTTCTTTCTTTTCTTCTTCTCTTTTTTTTTTATTCGGAATGTGAGCCGAGAGAGGGTAGCTTGATCAGGGCGAAATGCCGCTAACCAAGGAAAGGTAGCTTGATTAGGGCGGAGAGCCGCTAGCCAAGAAGAGGGTAGCTCGATCAGGGCAGAGTGCCATTGACCGATGAAAAGTAGTTTGATCAGGGCGGAATGCTGCTAACCCAGGAAAGGTAGCTTGATTAGGGCAGAATGCCGCTGATCAAGGAGAAGGTAGCTCGGTTAGGGCGGAGTGCCACTGAACCAAGGGAGGGGTAGCTTGGTTAGGGCGGAGTGCCACCAGACCAAGGAAAGGGTAGCTTGGTTAGGGCGGAATGCCGCTAACCAAAGTGTAGCTTGATTAGGGCGGAATGCCGCCAAACCAAGGGGAAGGTAGCTCGGTGAGGGCGGAGTGCCACTAAACCAAGGAGAAGGTAGCTCGGTTAAGGCGGAGTGCCACTGAACCAAGGGAGAAGTAGCTTGATTAGGGCGGAATGCCACTAACCAAGGAAAAGTAGCTCGATTAGGTGAGAATGCCACTAGCCAAGGAAAGGGTAGCTCGGTTAGGGCGGAATGCCACTAGCCAAGGAAAGGGTAGCTCGGTTAGGGCGGAATGCCACTAGCCAAGGAAAGGGTAGCTCGGTTAGGGCGGAGTGCCACTGAACCAAGGAAAGGGGTAGCTCGGTTAGGGTGGAATGCCGCTAACCAAGGAAAGGGTAGCTCGGTTAGGGCAGAATGCCACTAGCCAAGGAAAGGGTAGCTCGGTTAGGGCGGAATGCCACTAGCCAAGGAAAGGGTAGCTCGGTTAGGGCGGAGTGCCATTAAACCAAGGAAAGGGGTAGCTCGGTTAGGGCGGAATGCCGCTAACCAAGGAAAGGGTGTTCCGACCGATCACTCGGGGTGTGTCGGCTGCGCCGCATGATACAGCTTAATGTGTTTTCCGTTGAGGGGAGAGAACTGGATGACTCCTTTGTGGTCTACAAGGACGTAGGCACCCCCTTCATATACTCGGCGGACGATATACGGTCCGACCCAATTTTTGACCAGCTTCCCTTTGGGGTTAGAGGCCATCACTTCTCTTCTTTTGACCATCACCAGGTCTCCTTTCTAGAACTCTCGACCCTTGACTAACTTGTCAAAAGCACGGGCCATGCGAGCTTGGTAGAGTTGGATGTTTTGTTGCGTCTGGAGGCGTTTTCCTTCGAGCTCAGCGAGCTCTTCCAATCTTCTTTCTGCATTGGTATACTCACCACTGACTAATCCGTGCTGGATGGCAACTCGCAATGAAGGAACTTCAAGTTCAATCGGCACTACAGCTTCCGACCCATAGACAAGGGAGAAAGGTGAACAACCGGTTGGGGTCTTGTAGACAGTACGATAAGCCCAAAGTGCTTCGTACATTCTTTCTTCCCAATCCTTTTTGTTAGACTTGACAGTCTTTGCCAATAGTGTGCACAAGGTCTTGTTAAAGGCCTCTGCTAGTCCATTGGCTTGAGGGTTGTAGGGGGACGATGTCCTCCAGTCAATTTTGTATTTGTCGGCTAGCCGGTAAACCTTCTAATTTCTGAAATGGCTGCCATTATCAGAGATGATTCGGCTGGGGATCCCGAACCAGAATATTACATTCTGCCAGAAGAATCTTGCAACTAGTTCTCCGGTCACATCTCTTAGTGCTACTGCCTCCGCCCATCTGGAGAAATAGTCTGTAGCTGCTAAGATGTATCTGCATCCTGATGAAGATGCTGGTAGTGGCCCTACCACGTCTGTGCCCCACTGAGCAAACGGCCAACTTGGTAGAGTGGGATGCAGTGGCATTGGAGGTCTCCTCGCCACATTAGCGTGTTCTTGACATTTCTGACAAGCTTTGGCAAACTTGCAGCAATCATCAAATATAGTGGGCCAATAATAACCCAGCTTCTTTATCTCAATTTTCATTTTCGGGCCAGCCTGGTGTGCTCCAGCTGATCCTGCATGAACTTCTTGCATCACCTGTCCCGCCTCTGCTGAAGACAAGCAACGGAGTAGGACTTTCCTTCGGGCATCTGCCATAATTCGGAACAAGGTCCTGCTTCTCATCTCGTAAGAATCCTTGATCCTCGGAGCTTCATTCTCTGTTCCTTTTCTTTTGGAAGTTGCTGGTGTTGAAACCAGCGTAGGAGATGCTCTCTCCAGTCGGGCTGCTGAACCCCTTCGATGACTGCTACTTCCATCTCTTGTTCGTCGGCCAGCACCTCTGTTACGCTGGGGACCTGTCGGCTGTTGATCACTGTTATATTCAGGCTTGTGTCTGGCGGGACCGCCAATGAACTGGCCAGCTTAGCGAGGGCGTCTTCCTGAGCATTCCGGCCTCGATTGATGTGCTTGATGCTGATGAAGTAAAATCTTGACATCAGGCGAGTTGCCAACTGGTGATAGGGGAGGAGCTCCTGCTTTCGCACCTCGAACTCTCCTTCCAGCTGTTTTATAACTAGCATGGAGTCTCCGAATGCTTCCAGCATCTGAATTCCCATGGACAGAGCAATCTGCAACCCGATTATCAGGGCTTCATATTCTGCTTCATTGTTTGTGCATTGTTTGTTTATGGAGCAGGAAGTATGCACCACTTCTCCTTCTGGGGACTTCAAGACTATGCCTGCTCCTGCTCTGACCCTGGATGACCCGGTAGCAGAGGTGTCAATTCTGGAAGCGCCATCAAAGTATAGCTGCCATAAGGAAGGCTGTACTTGGGCGGCTTATAGGGTCTCATCCTCGAGAAGTTCCGGTTCCCACGGGCTTTCCCCGGGCACTGAGTGCTCAGCGAAGAAGTCTGCAATAGCTTGACCTTTGATGGCCTTGCGCAGTACGTAGGAGACATCAAACTCCATAAGGATTACCGCCCACTTGCCTAGGCGGCCTTTGAGTGCCGGCTGGGACATAATATATTTCAGGGGATCCTCCTTGGACACCAAGCTGATTTCATGCGACAACATATAATGCCGGAGCTTTTTGACTACGAAGACTAGTGCCAGGCAGATCTTCTCAATATAAGTATATTTCTCTTCAATTCTGACCAGTCTCCGACTGAGGTAATATAGGGCTTGTTCTTTCCCTTCTTCATTATTCTGGGCTAGCATTGCCCCCAGAGAATTGTGTGTAGCTGCTATATACAGTATCAACGGCCGTCCTTTCACCGATGCCCCCAATACTGGAGGAGTCTTCAGATAGTCTTTTAGCTTGTCAAAGGCTGTCTGGCAATCTTCATCCTAATAAAAGGGAACATCTTTCATCATCAACTTGTGAAAAGGCTGGCATCGCCCTGACAAATTGGAAATGAACCGTCGGATATAAGCCAGGCGGCCCTGTAGTGACCTCAGCTCGGAGATGTTCCTAGGTGGAGGTAACTCCTGAATCGCCTTGATCTTTGCGGGGTCTATTTCGATTCCCCGATACCGGACGATGAAGCCCAAGAATTTTCCGCTCGACACTCCGAACGCACATTTCATAGGATTCATTTTTAGCTCATGCTGCCTCAGCCTCTGAAAAACAATCCGGAGGTCTTGCAGATGATCCTCTTTTCTTCTGGTTTTGACCACCAGATCATCTATGTAGCACTCGACCTTGTGGTAGAGCAATTCATCAAAAATTTTGGTCATTGCGCGCTGATAGGTTGCGCCGGCATTCTTCAGTCCGAATGGCATTCTCTTGTAATGATAAATGCCTTTAGGAGTTCGGAAAGCAGTATGGACCCGGTCATGCTCCGCAATCCAAATCTGATTGTAGTCGGAAGACCCATCCATGAATGACAGGGCTTCATGGCCGGTTGTAGCATCAATCATGACCTCGGTTATTGGTACCGAGAAATCATCTTTGGGGCAGACTTTATTTAGATCTCGGAAGTCAACACAAATTCGGATCTGTCCATTCTTCTTTTTCACGGGGACGATATTCGCCAGCCATGTGGTGTACTGATTTTCTTCAACAAATCCCACATCAATGAGCTTGTCAACTTCAGCACAGATTCGGGTGATGAGCTCCGGCCTCATACGCCGCGGTGGTTGCTTCACCGGCTCGGCTTCGGGGCTGATTGCTAGCTCGTGTTGTGAGATAGCAGGGTTTAGACCTGGCATCTCTTTATAAGTCCAGGCGAAGCAATCCCGGTATTCTAGCAGTAGCGGGATGTACAGCTCCCGTTCTTCTGGGGATAGTTGGGCACTGAGGAAGGTAGGCCTAGGGTCCTTCTCATCTCCCAGGTTGACTTCTATCAGTTCATCGACTGTGGCTTGGCCTCCATCTTCTATTTCCGGAGGCGCCGGTTGGAGGTCAACGAAGTCTGGAATGCCATCTTGAGGGTCGAGCACTTCGACTTCCTCGTCAGACACCGTCAGAGCTTCCTGAGGTTTCTTGATCTCTTGTGCTAGCGGCTGGGTGGATTGTTCTATTAACAGATCCATTGCCGTTGCAGCTCCCGAGGGTGAGAGAACAGCTTCAGTGCTTGTAGATGAGGTTGCAGCCATGACAGGCCAGTAGTTGTTTGCCGCCGGACTCGGACAGCATATTGGATTTGTAGCAGAAGTTGAAGGAGTCTTGCCTTCTGGGATAGTTGTATCTTCTGCAGAAGTGACTTTTTCTTTTCTGGTAGCTGGCTCCCCTTGATTGGAGTTGACCAAGGCCTGCCTGATTGGTAGAAAGGGTGTTGAAGTTGTCATTAGTAGGACCCCCGTAGAGGGAGAGACTCCTATTTCTTGAATGTCTTCGGCTTCGCTGCTGCTAGCCGTATCAATTTCGGCTTGAAAGGCCGCTTCCTCAGGACGGACCTGCTCCCAGCATCGGCAGGAGATCAAGGTCTCCATTTGTTGATTCCGGGATAGAGCCAATTCAGCATGTTCGGCTTCCGCCGGATATTCATCAAAGGTTGCCCCCAGAGGGCTATCTTCAGTTGGATAGAAGGTGGAGATGGTATCCACCTCGTACCGCCCACTGTAATAGTAGTCTTCCAGGGTGAAGCCCAGACCCGGATGCTGAGAGACACGCCTCATTTCTTTATCCAGATTTGCAGGATAACCACATC
>JAHNEJ010002984.1:0-31918 GCA_022559845.1 Amorphophallus konjac | reverse complement strand
AGTTCAAACAGTGGGGCCTCCATGGCCCTACGCTCCTCCCTCTCAGCCAATCTATCAGTTCTCCGTCTTTCTGTGTCTCTTTACCTTTCTGCGCGTTCTCTCTCGCGGTCCTCCCTTTCCGGATGAAGGGTAATCCTCCGCTCCACGGCGTCCCGAGAAGAGCCATCGTCTGGACGATGCCGTAACTCTTCCTCCAGTTTCGCTATTCTAGCTTCCCCTTGCGCGGTGCGAGCAAGTGCATCTTGCACCTCTTTCGTCTGCCATAACCATCATCTCAAATATGTGGAGGCACGAATAATTGAAATTCAATGGCGATACTCTCACCTGTGCAGAGAGCATTCCTTCTGCCTCCGCAGCTCGCTGCGTAGTATGAGCAAGCTGCTCATGAAGCAAATCAAGTTCGGAAGTGGGGATCCACAAACTGGAAGAGACACCATCTGCCCCCATTGCTGAGGAAGCCGCATCAAGCTGGGCGCGCTGCAACACACATAAGGTGACACCGAGAACCTAACGCCAAGAATCTTGGTCTATGATCGTGTGTGTGTAGGCTTACCGAAGAACTCAAGGCTGCGCGAGTATCATGTAACTGTCGCTCCGTGCCTACCAGGGGAGCTTGCAGGTTCGCTATCATAGTGTCGCGAACATCCTGTGGCCAGGACATAGGTTAACATTAAAAAATAAAACATAAAAAAATGTTATTCACCTCCACGGTCTCTTCAGGATAGAGTCGCTCTGCATACATCGCCTTATGGAGGCGCAGATAATCCTCGTTGTCTTGAGCATGTGACTCCACGGGAGTGCCACCCCGTCGCCAGTCCTCGTATTGCTCAGGGAATCGCACTCTCCAATCAACGGAGGTCGCCGGCCCACGCGTCTTCCTCCCGACACGTGGTGTGGTAGTCATGTCCACCCATTCTTGGGCAAGCCCTAGAGTCCTCATGGCCAATCATAGCCGAAGTGGCTCGATTTCATTCAAACAGTGCATCTAGAGGTCGCGTCAGAACCGGGCACGGCTCATTATGACCCAGGGCTGATCGGCGTCGGTCATGCCCGCATAAGGCCTCCAGATCACCTAAGTCAGGCAAATCTTTCTATTTACGAGAAGGACAAAACAACACAAAATAAAATGGATGGCGATTGATAACCACCATTGCTGCAGGGAAGTCTTGCAACTCGTGTCTCATCACCATCAGCTGGTAGGACATAAGGGCCGGGTTCATGATGGGCTGCCACCGCCTCGCCAACGGCACCGCCATTGGGTGCCAATGATGGGCCTTTATCATTGGAAGGTAATAATAGCTCCACAACTGCCTTGTCATGTGTTATGAACATCATCAAAAAAAGGGGATACAGTTGAAGCTAGGAAAGAAGCCAGGTACCTGGATGAACGGTGTGAAACCACTCACTATTACCTCTCGATCTGCTCTTTCAGACAGAGCTGCAATAGATGCGCCAGCATGGCTGCCCCCCAGGCGTATCGTCCCACTTTCTCAGGGTCTACCAGGAATTCTAAGAAGCGGCAATGAATGTTGTCTCCTTTCGAGCCCAGCAACAATTTCCCCAACAAGAAGAAGAGGAATCTTCTCAAATCCATGTTGGCCCTCTCCCAATTGCTCGCATCTACGCAGTAGACGGTATGGCATCCTCTTTCAGTCCTCTCCATGAACTCTTCCGAGGACTCGTCATCACGAGTGTGAGCGACGTCACGTGGTTCGGGGAGTGGAGAAGACGCGGAGCGCGCGGGCTCCTCTTTTGTTTGCTGTAACACAGAAATAAGAGAAAAGAGAAGGGGCCACCACGGGAGATTGCTCCGGCGGGGCGAGCGGGACAAATGTAATATAGCAAGATATGGGGTTAAACGGTCATAGCGGGAAGTGACTCGCCGCGACCTCGGGGGGACGGGAATGGTGCAGAAATTAAATAGCAAGAATTGAAACGGCTATTGGGGAAGTGACTCACCGCGGCCTCGAGAATATGAGCAGATAAGGATATAACAGAATATGAGGCGAATATAAAGAGCTGGAATTTAAACGGTCATTGGGGAAGTGACTCGCTGCGGCCTCGAGAATATGAATAGATAAGAATATAACATATAAGAACGGGAATTTAAACGGCCATTGGGGAAGTGACTCGTCGCGGCCTCGAGAATATGAATAGATAAGAATATAACATATAAGAACGGGAATTTAAACGGCCATTGGGGAAGTGACTCGCCGTGGCCTCGAGAATATGAGCAGAATATAACAGAATATAAAGATAATGTAAGAACGGGAATTTAAACGGCCATTGGGGAAATGACTCGCCGCGGCCTCGAAAACAAGATGTGATCGCCAGGGGCCAAAAGACCCCAAAATAAAAAAAGTGATCACGCCTACCTCTAGAGCGGGAGATGGCGGGTTGCTTCTTCCTCCCCCTTCGGTCGGTCGACGGAGAGGGCTTTCCTTGGGTACCCTTGCAAAACAACGATAAACAAATAACAAGTGGATTAGAAAGAGGAAGGTGTAGTATTCAAATCCTTGCGATAAAAATAACGAAATGATGGCAAGACACACACCTGGTTGGTGTTATCTTTTAAACCCCTCTCGGACTCGAGTAGGAGGAAAATGACATGATGGATGCAAGAAGTATATAAGAAGAGGCGCCCTTATGAAGGGGGATAGAGGATGCGAGATGATGAATGTAAAAGAACTACGAAGAAAAGGAAAGGATTGGCTTATTGGATGTGCCGATGGTGAAATCCGGCGGA
The DNA here is from genome assembly GCA_022559845.1 of Amorphophallus konjac. NCBI lineage: Eukaryota > Viridiplantae > Streptophyta > Magnoliopsida > Alismatales > Araceae > Amorphophallus > Amorphophallus konjac. The sequence continues at coordinate 29,172 of JAHNEJ010002984.1, read as the reverse complement.
GCTCCGGCAGCGTGGGGATGACGTGGAAGCACGGTGGATGAAGATGATGTCACGCCCCGAGCGCGGAAGATACCCGGAGATGCGCGACGTGTCTATATCAATCATGTCAATCAGAGTGGTCATGTATTCGACACAAAGACAGAGATGCGCAAAATAGCAAGATAACCCAATCCTTTATTTCATAATGGATAAACTATTACAAATCCAATACTCTGTTTAATAAAAAGGAAAAGAATACATATTTGACTCAAGAAACTATAGGAAAGACTAGATGACACTTGGAGAATCTCTATCTCTTCACTCTTGACAATTCCCATCCGATTGACTTCCATCGTCGTCGGACTTACCTGAAAAGTAAAAAGGGACAAACGGAATGAGCGAACGCTCAGTAGGAAATTATATCTCAAGTACTAGCAAGTGGTTTAAGTAATTACATTTTCATGGATGCACTAAAGCTATGCATGCTCGCATGAAACGACAAGATAGAGAGAATGTAATATCAAAGAAATAAGATGAACTTTCATGAACAAGATACAAGTTATTCAAGATATTCAAGCAAGTACCATTATCGAGTCATGTCAAGAACTTTGGCTATCATGTATCAAGCAAGTAAATTACCCTTTTTCGGGCCACGCATTTCATTTCATGTCAAGTACGAGTCAAGTACAAGATGTGTGTGGAATGTCCAATCAAGCAAGTCAAGTACTCGGTATAATGCCAGATACCTTATCATTTTAACTCCCATGGGCACAAGTACTTTCGGGTGCTCCTCCCAGGACCAGATCGGGCCCTATATGCGCAGGCATTTATCATGTGTTTTGACATCCACTCTTGTTTATATAGCCAATATAGAATTTCAATAATCAAGCTTGTAGACACGTATGACAACTTTGATAGAATAGAGTTCAAAATATGACAAAGGACATAGAATGGCGATAATAACGGTATAATCACGATGTCGATAAAACTAGGTAGATTATGGTTCCCTTAACTTAGGTACCATGACAAATCAATATGGACATTCTTTATATAGAATTGAGGTCCACATGAATATTAGATCAAGCAAGATACCCTCATTCTTATCATAGAATTGGGGTTTACAAGAATGACACGATATGGCATGATATCATCATCCCATCAAGAATTTCTTATGATATACTCTTTGTATAATCATAAGGGCCGGTATACCATGTTTCTTTAGATTGACATGGCAAGGATCGTGTAATGGGTTTTTAGGGTACAACCAGCTCAGTCGGCCTTGAGGGAATCCAAGGCTACGAGGAGTCTTACGGAGGTCTCTATGACTAACTCGCTAGTCCAAAGGAACGGAATGTCCAATGGAGAGCTTGTATGTCAATGAGAGTTGAGTGTGGTCGGTAAATCAACATGAAAACATGGGACTATACTCACGGAGTGGAGAATAGTGCCGATATATATATATATGTATAATATATAAACCATCGGTTAGCAAATCAGAGGAAAAATCAGTTTACAGTAAAATAACGACTTAGGTCAAGTCGTGTATTGAATAATTAACGCCTAACAGAAGGGCGTTTACATGTATTGCCAATTTGCAGAATTTCCATTTATTTCATTAATTTATCAAAAACACGCCTTTCCTAGGGGCGTTTCTTCAAAGTTGACGACTGCAGGGGCAGGCGTCTCATCATTTACATATTCGACAGGATATAATTATTCTCAGAAATTTATCAAAAACGCGCCCTTGGAAGGGGCGTTACTTCTAATTCCATTATACAGATAATGTAAATTTCAGGGTTTTAACAATTACACGCCCAATGAAGGGGCGTTACTTTTAAATTTACGCCTTATATACAGACGTTAGTCCAGTGAGAGACGACCTTGTCTAGGTCGTGAATTCAAGAAATACCATGATTTTTCATGGGCAGTACTAATTTCAGGATACAGGATAATAGAACTCATGGGAAAACGAATATATGGTCATGACAATAATATCAACATGTTCGAAGACATAGGATCATGCATTATTAGTGTAGAATCAGGTTTTCATATGTAATCAGTTCTTAGCATGGGTGAGTAACGATTGATGAAGTTAACGCCTGAGTGCAGGGCGTCAATCCAAAATTGACGACCTTGGCAGGGTCGTGATTTGTAAAGTAGCGCCCTTGTCTGGGGCGTGTATTTCATAATCACGCCCTTGCTAAGGACGTGTTTTTCAAGAAATTAACAGAAAGTCGTTGAAAAACTATAGTAAACCAAACCATGTATATGCATGATAATTATTGTACTGTATCAATTTAGTTTGGGCTACAGTGACTTGAGAAAACCTACCTTTAATGATAGATTTGGAGATGACCGGTCAATAACTTGAGAAGAACACCTTGGGCAGGAAGAAGGAAAATTCAGTTGATGAAGATGATGGCGACGATGATCTTCAATCAACCTGTAGGGGAAGAAAGGAGGGAGTATGAAGATATAACCGAAGTTTAGGAAAACGGTTTGAAGAACATTACCTTGTTCTTCACGTACGTAACCTTCTGGACCTATAACAGAAGAAGATGAAGAACATTAGTTCTCCACAAAATACGTTCATAACAGAAGAAGAAGAATAGAAGAACATATGTTCCTCTCACGTACCTCTGCAGACGAATAAAGCAAATAGGTTTAGGTTTGGATCGAACGTATTATTTATAGGATTTTGAAGTCCTAACAAGAGTAGGGTTTGATTAAGGGTAACATATCCCTAATAGAGTCCTTACTCTAATAGATACTTACTAGATTAGGTTAATCTTTCCCTGGATAAGCTCTGGGTTCGACGAGTCACGAACTGAATTAACGCCTTTGGTCAGGGCGTGTATTCTTGAATTAACGCCTTGCATAAGGGCGTTTCTTAAAAAGCGCTTTGAAAAAGGGCGTTTCTTTTTTTAAAACACGCCCAAGATAGAGGCGTTTCTTTTACTTGCCTATTTGGTCGTGAGAGTTGACGACCGCACGTGTGGGCGTCCTTTCTTTAGTCACGCCTTTGATAGAGGCGTTTCTTTTTGAATTAACGCCCTAATAAGAGGCGTTATTTTTAATTTGTTTTATTTCGTCCAATTAACCCTATTCCTTTTATATATATTACTTCTGTAATATATATGTTTTAATTCATTTCAATTATTCATTTATTAGGGTTGCTACACCCTCCCCCACTTAAAAAGAATTTGGTCCCCAAATTCAATATATATATAATTATACATGCGGAGAGTGTAGGACATATACCTCTTAGAATAACTCGGGAAATCGTTTCTTCATAGATTCCTCGGTCTCCCATGTCGCTTCGCGTTCAGGATTCTTATTCCATTGCACCTTGATCATGGGAATAACCTTATTCCTTAGAGCTCGTATTTCTCGATCCAATATCTTCAAGGGCCTTTGTTCATATGTGAGATCTTTCTGGATCACCAGATCTCCATGCTCAATAATATGTGACGGATCGTGTACATACTTCTTCAACATAGATATGTGAAATACATTGTGTACCTCGGACAACTGAGGAGGCAACGCGATGCGATAAGCAACCTCGCCAACTCTTTCGAGTACCTCAAATGGTCCGATAAATCTTGGCGTAAGCTTGCCTTTAACACCAAATCTTCGTATGCCACGTCCAGGGGATATTTTAAGAAATACATGATCTCCAACCTGGAATTCAAGATCTCTTCTCCTGGTATCAGCATAAGCCTTTTGCCTTGTCTGAGCAACTTGTAATCTTTCTCTGATTACTTGTATCTTCTCGGTTGTATCCCTTACCATGTCTGGACCTAATAGTTGTTTTTCTCCAACTTCGTTCCAACATATGGGAGATCGGCAACTCCTTCCGTATAAGGCTTCGAAAGGTGCCATTTGGATACTAGCTTGGTAGCTATTATTATATGCAAATTCAACTAAAGGTAAGTGGTCATGCCAGCTTCCTCCAAAGTCAATAATGCATGCTCTCAGCATATCTTCAACAACTTGATTAGTTCGCTCGGTCTGACCATCCGTTTGTGGGTGAAAAGCAGTACTAAAGTTGAGCCTTGTCCCCAACGAATGTTGTAATCCCTTCCAAAAATGAGAAGTAAAACGGGGATCCCTATCAGACACGATTGAGACAGGAATTCCATGTATCCTGACTATTTCTTTAATGTATAGTGCAGCTAGTACATCAATCGACCATCGGCTTTTGATTGGCAAGAAATGTGCCGATTTAGTCAATCGATCAATGATAACCCAGATTCCATCATGTCCTCCTTTAGATTTAGACAAACCCATGATGAAGTCCATACCAATATCCTCCCATTTCCACTTAGGAATATCTAGAGGATGTAGTTTTCCCGCAGGCTTTTGGTGTTCCGCCTTGACCTGTTGGCATGTGAGACAGCGTGATACATAGTCCGCTATTTCTCTTTTCATATTGGGCCACCAAAAGTTCCTCTTTACATCTTGGTACATTTTGGTTGATCCCGGATGAATAGTGTACCTTGATCGGTGAGCTTCATCTAAGATCTTCTTCTTTAATTCCGGACAATCGGGTATACAAATTCTATCTTTGAACGATAACCTTCCATCAGAAGTTAGTTGAAAATCAGATTGTCCTTCTAATCTGCCTTTGATTTCTACTAACATGGGATCATCATCCTGAAGTGTTTGTATTTCAGATAACAAATCTGACTGTATGCTTACATGGGATAGTGTGACAAATTTGGATTCCATGTCCAAGCTTATATTGAGCTCAGAGAATTGTTCAAGTAGCCTCCATTCTTGTATCATACAATTTGCTATTATTGCTCTCGGCTTTCGACTAAGGGCATCAGCAACATAATTACCCTTTCCGGGATGGTATTGTATATTGAAGTCGAAATCCTTGAGATATTCTAGCCAACGTCTTTGTCTCATGTTCAGCTCCTTTTGCGAAAATAGATATTTGAGACTTTTGTGATCGGAGTATACAGTAAACTGTACCCCATAGAGATAGTGTCTCCATATCTTTAGGGCAAATACTACCGCGGCCAATTCCAAGTCATGGACGGGGTAATTCTCCTCATGCTTCTTCAGTTGACGAGAAGAATATGCTATGACCTTCCCATGTTGCATTAGAACGCATCCGAGGCCAATGCCAGAAGCATCAGTGTAGACCTCGAATTCCTCTCCTTCAATTGGTAGGGCTAAGACCGGAGCTGTGGTGAGATGATCCTTGAGAGTTTGGAAACTGCTTTCACATTCCTCACTCCATTCATATCGGATCTCCTTACGAGTTAATCTTGTAAGTGGTACGGCGATCTTAGAGAAATCTTTGATAAATCGCCGATAATAGCCTGCAAGACCCAAGAAACTTCTGATCTCGCTTGCATTAGTGGGTCTCTCCCAGTTTCTCACAGCTTCAACTTTTGACGGATCCACAGATAAACCGTCCTTGGATATGACATGTCCGAGAAAAGCCACTTCTTCAAGCCAGAACTCGCATTTGCTGAGTTTAGCATATAATTGATTTGTCCTCAAGACTTGCAATGCAATCCTCAAATGCTCTTCATGTTCTTCCTTAGTCTTAGAATATATCAATATATCATCGATGAAGACTACTATGAATTGATCCAAGTAAGGCCTGAATATGCTATTCATTAACTGCATAAAGGCAGCAGGGGCATTTGTTAGTCCAAAAGGCATAACAACAAATTCGTAATGGCCATACCTGCTTCTGAATGCGGTCTTGTGAATGTCATCATCCTTGATCCTTAGTTGATGATATCCCGACCGGAGATCAATCTTGGAGAAATATTTGGATCCTGAAATCTGATCAAACAATTCATCGATTCTCGGCAGTGGATACTTGTTCTTGATAGTAAGATGATTCAACTGTCGATAGTCAATACACAATCTCATGGATCCATCCTTCTTCTTTACAAATAAGACTGGTGCTCCCCACGGGGAAGTACTTGGTCTAATAAACCCTTTTCGGATTAGTTCCATCAACTGCTCCTTCAACTCCTTGAGTTCAGCAGGGGACATTCTATATGGTGCCTTTGAAACCGGACCAGCACCAGGGACTAAGTCGATGGTAAAGGCCACATCTCTTTGCGGGGGTAATCCCGGCAATTCTTCCGGAAATACGTCTGGGAATTCTCGTACTACTTGAACGTCTTCTATCTTGGTTTCCTTAGCTTCTTTATTAGTGACAAAAGCAAGGAAGGATACACATCCTTTCCTGACGAGCTTGCTTGCTCGAAGAGCCGAAATAAGAGGGGATTTGCTTCGACTCTTAGGACTAGTATAAGTCAGTTCCGGAAATTCCTTGAAAACAATCTTGCTATTACGGCAATCAACCGTTGCCTGGTACTTAGATAACCAATCTGCTCCTAGTATAACATCATATTCTTTTAGATCTAAGCAGATAAGATCAATAGGAAAATTCTTTCCTCGAACCAACACCTCACAGTTTTGGTAATGATGCGTGATATCCGTCTCGTTTCCGAGAGGAGTAGACAACACTATTTTCATCCATTCTGGTTCTAGAGGTAATGGGTCAGCAAACTTCTTGGAAATAATAGAATGCGATGCACCCGTATCAAATAAGACATGTGCATATTTGGAACAAATTTTTAATGTACCTTCCACCAATCCGCCTTCTTCTTCTGGTTCGGTCTCTTGGATTGCATGAAGACGCGCGTTCCTTGTCACTGGGCGTTTACCCTCACCGTCTTGGTCATTCATTAATGGACAATCGGGAATCCGATGTTCACGACTCCCACAACGGAGACATGCTCCTAATTTCCTCCAGCATTCTTCTGTTTTGTGACCAGCCTTGTCACAATGCTTGCATACTATGTTTGAAGGTGTAGTGGTGATAGAGAAAGGCTTGGATTTCTTGTTCTTCTGATCTTGAGAGGAAAAACCTCCATTATTGGGCCTCTTCTTAAAGTTGGGTTTAAAAGAACCCGAACTTGTGACTTGCTCCTTTTTGTCTTTCCCACGGATCCTATCAGATAGTTCCGTGGCATCTTCAAGCAACTGAGCTCGGCGCACTATTTCAGTATAAACTTGAATATCCATAGGCGCCAGTTGAGTAATGTAGTGGGGCCTAAGCCCATTAAGAAATCTACGGGCTTTCATCTTTTCCGTGCCAATTAAATGCTTAGCATATCTAGACAGTCTAGAGAACTGTGCTTCATAATCAGCCACCGATAAAGATCTTTGCTTTAATGCGGCAAATTCGGCGGCCTTCTTTTCCTGGACCCTATCAGAGAAATATTTGGCGTTGAAATATTCAACGAATTCTCCCCATGTAACTTGAGTTGGGTCAATTGTGGCTTCAATCGACTCCCACCAGCATCTAGCATCCTTTTCTAACTGGAAAGTAGCTAATAAGACTTTGTCCTGATCCGTGCATTGCATGACACGGAATATACGTTCAATCTCCCGAACCCAATGCTCGGCATCGTCTGGATCGGTCGATCCCATGAACTTCGGGGGATTCATATTCTTGAATGCTTGGTGTAAGCTTCCAGCTCGTGGAGCACCACCTTGTGCTACCTGTTGTAGCACTTGGGTCATCCCTTGAAGGGTACGCTGCATGTTGCGCCATTGAGCACGTTCGGCAGCCATTATCCTACAATTACAATAGCTATGTTAGTATTATATCACTATGATCTTATAAAGGACTCATTGATCATTTAACCCTTGGTTCTACCCACTCTCACTTGGTTAAAGGTTTTGAAACCTATCCTTGGACTTGGGTTTCCTAGGAATTGAATACCTTAGGCTCTGATACCACAAAGACTGTCACGCCCCGAGCGCGGAAGATACCCGGAGATGCGCGACGTGTCTATATCAATCATGTCAATCAGAGTGGTCATGTATTCGACACAAAGACAGAGATGCGCAAAATAGCAAGATAACCCAATCCTTTATTTCATAATGGATAGACTATTACAAATCCAATACTCTGTTTAATAAAAAGGAAAAGAATACATATTTGACTCAAGAAACTATAGGAAAGACTAGATGACACTTGGAGAATCTCTATCTCTTCACTCTTGACAATTCCCATCCGATTGACTTCCATCGTCGTCGGACTTACCTGAAAAGTAAAAAGGGACAAACGGAATGAGCGAACGCTCAGTAGGAAATTATATCTCAAGTACTAGCAAGTGGTTTAAGTAATTACATTTTCATGGATGCAATAAAGCTATGCATGCTCGCATGAAACGACAAGATAGAGAGAATGTAATATCAAAGAAATAAGATGAACTTTCATGAACAAGATACAAGTTATTCAAGATATTCAAGCAAGTACCATTATCGAGTCAGGTCAAGAACTTTGGCTATCATGTATCAAGCAAGTAAATTACCCTTTTTCGGGCCACGCATTTCATTTCATGTCAAGTACGAGTCAAGTACAAGATGTGTGTGGAATGTCCAATCAAGCAAGTCAAGTACTCGGTATAATGCCAGATACCTTATCATTTTAACTCCCATGGGCACAAGTACTTTCGGGTGCTCCTCCCAGGACCAGATCGGGCCCTATATGCGCAGGCATTTATCATGTGTTTTGACATCCACTCTTGTTTATATAGCCAATATAGAATTTCAATAATCAAGCTTGTAGACACGTATGACAACTTTGATAGAATAGAGTTCAAAATATGACAAAGGACATAGAATGGCGATAATAACGGTATAATCACGATGTCGATAAAACTAGGTAGATTATGGTTCCCTTAACTTAGGTACCATGACAAATCAATATGGACATTCTTTATATAGAATTGAGGTCCACATGAATATTAGATCAAGCAAGATACCCTCATTCTTATCATAGAATTGGGGTTTACAAGAATGACACGATATGGCATGATATCATCATCCCATCAAGAATTTCTTATGATATACTCTTTGTATAATCATAAGGGCCGGTATACCATGTTTCTTTTAGATTGACATGGCAAGGATCGTGTAATGGGTTTTTAGGGTACAACCAGCTCAGTCGGCCTTGAGGGAATCCAAGGCTACGAGGAGTCTTACGGAGGTCTCTATGACTAACTCGCTAGTCCAAAGGAACGGAATGTCCAATGGAGAGCTTGTATGTCAATGAGAGTTGAGTGTGGTCGGTAAATCAACATGAAAACATGGGACTATACTCACGGAGTGGAGAATAGTGCCGATATATATATATATGTATAATATATAAACCATCGGTTAGCAAATCAGAGGAAAAATCAGTTTACCGTAAAATAACGACTTAGGTCAAGTCGTGTATTGAATAATTAACGCCTAACAGAAGGGCGTTTACATGTATTGCCAATTTGCAGAATTTCCATTTATTTCATTAATTTATCAAAAACACGCCTTTCCTAGGGGCGTTTCTTCAAAGTTGACGACTGCGGGGGCAGGCGTCTCATCATTTACATATTCGACAGGATATAATTATTCTCAGAAATTTATCAAAAACGCGCCCTTGGAAGGGGCGTTACTTCTAATTCCATTATACAGATAATGTAAATTTCAGGGTTTTAACAATTACACGCCCAATGAAGGGGCGTTACTTTTAAATTTACGCCTTATATACAGACGTTAGTCCAGTGAGAGACGACCTTGTCTAGGTCGTGAATTCAAGAAATACCATGATTTTTCATGGGCAGTACTAATTTCAGGATACAGGATAATAGAACTCATGGGAAAACGAATATATGGTCATGACAATAATATCAACATGTTCGAAGACATAGGATCATGCATTATTAGTGTAGAATCAGGTTTTCATATGTAATCAGTTCTTAGCATGGGTGAGTAACGATTGATGAAGTTAACGCCTGAGTGCAGGGCGTCAATCCAAAATTGACGACCTTGGCAGGGTCGTGATTTGTAAAGTAGCGTCCTTGTCTGGGGCGTGTATTTCATAATCACGCCCTTGCTAAGGACGTGTTTTTCAAGAAATTAACAGAAAGTCGTTGAAAAACTATAGTAAACCAAACCATGTATATGCATGATAATTATTGTACTGTATCAATTTAGTTTGGGCTACAGTGACTTGAGAAAACCTACCTTTAATGATAGATTTGGAGATGACAGGTCAATAACTTGAGAAGAACACCTTGGGCAGGAAGAAGGAAAATTCAGTTGATGAAGATGATGGCGACGATGATCTTCAATCAACCTGTAGGGGAAGAAAGGAGGGAGTATGAAGATATAACCGAAGTTTAGGAAAACGGTTTGAAGAACATTACCTTGTTCTTCACGTACGTAACCTTCTGGACCTATAACAGAAGAAGATGAAGAACATTAGTTCTCCACAAAATACGTTCATAACAGAAGAAGAAGAATAGAAGAACATATGTTCCTCTCACGTACCTCTGCAGACGAATAAAGCAAATAGGTTTAGGTTTGGATCGAACGTATTATTTATAGGATTTTGAAGTCCTAACAAGAGTAGGGTTTGATTAAGGGTAACATATCCCTAATAGAGTCCTTACTCTAATAGATACTTACTAGATTAGGTTAATCTTTCCCTGGATAAGCTCTGGGTTCGACGAGTCACGAACTGAATTAACGCCTTTGGTCAGGGCGTGTATTCTTGAATTAACGCCTTGCATAAGGGCGTTTCTTAAAAAGCGCTTTGAAAAAGGGCGTTTCTTTTTTTAAAACACGCCCAAGATAGAGGCGTTTCTTTTACTTGCCTATTTGGTCGTGAGAGTTGACGACCGCACGTGTGGGCGTCCTTTCTTTAGTCACGCCTTTGATAGAGGCGTTTCTTTTTGAATTAACGCCCTAATAAGAGGCGTTATTTTTAATTTGTTTTATTTCGTCCAATTAACCCTATTCCTTTTATATATATTACTTCTGTAATATATATGTTTTAATTCATTTCAATTATTCATTTATTAGGGTTGCTACAGATGACCTTCCTCTCGCGAGCGTGGGCACCCGAGAAGCCGGCAGAACCTCCACCTACAAAAGACCCCACGGGTTAGAAATGACTCCGGTAGCCTCAGGGCTCCGGCAGCCTATCGAATCTCTTAGAAGCTCCCCCAGAACTGAGGGGGTGGGCCTCTATTTATAGGGCTCCGGAGGGTGGAGGCGTCCAGGACCCTGGACACCTCCATCATGGCCGAACTAATATTTTATTCTATTTTTATTTATTTTTTTGGAATATTTTTGTGGAGGCGTCCAGGGCCCCGGACGCCTCCAACAGGTCCACCGAAACCCACCGACGGCCGCACGCGGTTTGGCACAACGCGTGGTTTTGTGAGCGACGTCTCGTGATTCAGAAATGGGCGCGTCCAGCTGACTGGACGTCTTCATAATTTGGCTTTTTTCACACACGACAAACCGTCGTTCGGTAGGCGGCGCCCGTGAGTGAGTTGATGGAGGCGTCCAGGGGCCTGGACGCCTCCATAAATATATTATTTTTAATTTTTGTTTTATTTTTATGCCAAAGCTGGCATTTTATATTTTTTATATTTGTTCTTATGGAGGCGTCCAGGGGCCTGGACGCCTCCATTAATATATTATTTTTTATTTTGTTTTGTCTTTTTATGCCAACTGGCATATATAGATTTTTTATATTTGTTTTTATGGAGGCATCCAGGGGCCTGGACGCCTCCATTAATATATTATTTTTTATTTTGTTTTGGGCTTTGAAAAATAAATTAAAAGAATGGGGGCGTCCAGGGGCCTGGACGCCCCCATAAAGACCCACCCGGGTCCTCAGTTCAGGCGTTGGCGGCAGCCCGGCAGACACCCTTCCTGGTTTCGGAACCTCTGATGCGTCCGACTGGTGTTGATGCCGTCCGAATGCCGTGACGAGACGATTCCGGATGCCGAAAAAGGCAGAAGAAGACTTAAGAAAAGGAAGCACTTAAGAGATTCGAAATGCCTAAGCCGTCGCGGGGCGTCGTATAGTAACATGAGACTTTCTCAGGAGACGTCAGGAATGGCGTGTCTACAGCTGCCCCGCCTTGGCGTCTACTTTGCAAGGGAGCGACACGTAGTGGAATGGTATCGAAGTGGAGTGAAATGAAGTGGGAGCGGACTGATAAGTTGATGCCAAGGTGTGATGAGACACGCTTTTGACGTTACTGTTTGGAATCTTTCCTGAAGTTTCAATGAGGCGACCTTGAAGAAGGTCTTTCAAATATTGACGATTGCTTGGACGGAGATCAAATAAGGGAGGGTGAGATGTGCGCTCAGGCACGAAACAAAAAGAGACCAACTTCTCGGTGTGGAAGTACCTGGGTCATAAACCTGCAGGTTTCACCTTTGGTGAGCGGTTACCAGCCAATGTGGAAGTGCTGCGGCCAAGGTGGGTCAAACAAGGTAAACAGTAAAGGAATATCTAAGGGTCTGTCCAAACAAGGGTCTCCTTTGGAAGAGCAGCGTAGGGCCGATTCAAGGAAATTCAGTATTTCATTCAGAGTGGAATATCTCATATTTGTAAGAATTGAAGCACAGCGGCTTTCGCAATCGAATCACTTGAATGATCTTCCGCAATAAATCAAAGTCCTATATGAATGCATGCTGGGCTTAAAGAAAAATTTAAAACAAACTAAAATAGAAAATAGCCAAGGATAATATTGTCAACTTGTTAAGAATGGGTCAGGATACCGATCCGGTGAGCCGACACTGGGCTGGGGCCCGTTTATCCGCGCACCAACTCACTGAATGGAACCGTCGTCCCCATGCTACCACAAGTTAACAGCCTATCCGTACAACCCAAATTCTTCCGGGATCATCACTATTTTTGTTGAAGGGGAACTCAAATCCCAGATTCGTTCGGGCCGCAAGGTCCTTGACATGTTCTAGTAGCGTAGGTATCATATACTACGATGCATGACATGGTGGGACCAACCATTGAAAGGTGGGACAGGAGACAGGACAGAGACGTCCGTTAGTAAAACCTGCACAGACTAGCAAAGGTTAGCAACATCAGAAAGTAGCAGAATCATAGCAGAATCGCACCACAGTACAAAGGAGATCCAGATAAAATCTTGACAGTGACCACTGATGTGACATGTTTTGTCCTGTAGCGATCTTTCCTTCTTATAAGAACTCCCCTTAGGCTAGTTCATTCAAATGCACCAAGGTGGGTTTTGGAAGCTCAGGAGAGGAAGGAGAGGGGGATCTAGAGATCTCAGGATGGAAGGAGAGTCTTCCCGCGTTATGAAGAGGAGCAGGCCTAGCAGCGAGATCAGGTGACTCTCCGACCTCGAGGGTCATCTGAGTGGGATGATCATGTCGCATTTGGTAAGCTGATTCTTTTCAAATTTCTCCACGTGAACCTTCTTCTTACTTTCTTCATTTCTTCTTCTTTCCTTTCTCTTCCAGCCATATCCACTCTTCCCAGGCCCGAGGAAGTTTTCCAAACTGCCATGGCTTTCAAAGCTAACTTCCAACATCTCCATCGGCATGAGGGCCATACTCTCGAAGTGGCATCTGCAGGGGCTCCTTATTCACGCCAAACACTACGAGAAGATTCGTATGGACTGGGCGGCTATGAGCGCACTAGTGGAGATCTGGCATCCCCAGACCCACACTTTTATCTTCCCGACCTTCGAGGTGACTATCCTCCTCAAGGAGGTGGAACTTCTGCTCGGATTGAAGAAATTCAAGAGTGACGGGAAGGTGAAGGCTATGCGGATGCTGACACGGGGGACTTCCGAAAGCGTCCTTGGAAGCTTCATGCCGCCCGACGCACCCCGAAAGGTCCGTACTCAAAAGGGGATTGACCTCCAAAAGCTCGCGGAGTGGGTCATGGACGCCCTGAGAGGGTCACCAGACGATGACTATTTGGAGGGAATCATGAAGGGGTTCACCATTTGTCTGGCGGGTGCTCTCTTGTTTCCTTATACCGACAACATGGTGGAGGAAGACCAACTAAGTGCTATCTGCGGGATCTGGCGTGGAAAGAGGGGGGGATCCGCTGTCCTTGCCTACCTGTATAGTGGCCTTACTGCCTCGAGAATCGATAAGCCTCCTTTTGGTTGCGCACTTGTCCTGAATTGCTGGCTTGATTTGCATTTCAAATTCAACCAGCGCGAGGGAATGCCGACGGCCTCGAAGCTTTTCCAACAAAGCCCGCTTCATCACATAGCCGACGTGTTAGGGTTCGGTGGTACTGTAGTGAACCGCGTTCCGTGGCTGAAGAAACGTGAAGACTGGCGGTCTCACTTTCGCACAGTGACACAAGGCTTCTTTACTTGTGCACCGGCATGTTTGCTTTCGCTTGATCTCCTCATGAGGCCTTCTTGTGAAGTTGATCTCCAACTGATTGGTGCGACCGAGTTTGTCCTTTACAACACGCATCGGTGCTGCCTCCATATCGGCATTCCACGTCATTCGTTCCCACTACCGACTGACATCGTTCCTTTGAAGAAGAGATAGTTGGGCACTGAAGCGGATGTGCAGGAAGCGAAGGCCGTCAAAGCACCCTGGAAGACAAGTGTTGCGGGAAAGACCTTAGCGCACGTGGTGCAAGAATGCGAGCTGTAGAGGGCTTATGTAACCGAACTGGGGAGGTTAAGGCCTAAGGCGCCGAAACCCCTGATGTAGCTCATTCTACTTTTCTGATGGAATAAAATCTGGCATTTGGATGTTTTGGACCCTTGTTCCCTTTGTTATGATTTTTTATTTTTCCATTTTTCTATTTTTGTGTTTTCTTTCTTTTTATGTACCTATTTATCCATAATATGCAAATATATGTATTTAAAAAAATTATTTTTAATGGGGGCGTCCAGGGGCTTGGATGCCTCCACTTTTTGTTTTTTTTTATTATTTTTTTTAATTTGGGGGCGTCCAGGGGCCTGGACGCCCCTAGTTTTTATTTCTTTTTATTTTGTTAATTTTGTTTGGGGGCGTCCAGGCGCCTGGACGCCCCTATTTTTTTGAATTTTTGAAAAAAAAAGAAAGAAAACGTCGGGGCGTCCAGGTGCCTGGACGCCCCGAAAAAGGTGATTTTATATAAAAGGGGGGGGGCCTCACCCCTCTTTCCACTTCTACTGTTCATTCTGACGACTCGTTCACTCTAAACGACCCATTCCCAGTTCCAATGGAGCAAGGAGGCCCGAGCCAGGGTGGAGAGAAGCGCAAACGACGGGCTCGTTGTCCGAGGAGGCTGAGGGATGATACCGAGGAGGCTGCTGCGGCGGAGGAGATTGCCGTGGAGGAGGAGGCTCCTCCTTTGGCCGTAGAGGCTGCAGTAGACGCTAGCGACGCGGGAGAGGACGATCACGACCCGGTAAGCTCTTCGGAATTTCAAACTGTTGGTTTAATAGGCAGGGTATACGGACGAGAGGCCATGCGGTGAGGGTCAGTGTGTGAGGAAAGGAGGCGTCTAGGGGCCTGGACGCCTCCACATTTTCTTTTTTTCTTTTTTTTATTTGTTTATTTACGTAAATAATAAAATAGTATTTAAAAATAAGGAGGCGTCCAGGACCTAGGACGCCTCCATAATAATATATATATTATTAATATATTTTTTTTGGGGTTTTTTATAAAGAAAATAAGGAAAATAGAGAGGAGGCGTCCAATGTACTGGACGCCTCCATAAAAATCCTAAAATTTTTTAAAGATAAGATAAAGTAGAATATATAGTGTTATTGCTTAATATTATTCATGATGCTGATGTTTTTTTTATTGGTTTTGTGGTGTGCAGGGCGTGATGAAAGGACGGATCAGCTGGTCCCTAGTGGTGGCAGCATACCGAGGGCTGCCGGACTTTCAGAGGGCGCGTGTGGACGCCATGGGCTTTGGAGCTTTCCTTAGGATCGAGCCCTTCCGGCTCGACCTTCCTCTTATCCAGGCATTGAGGGAGCGGTGGCACGCACCGAGCCGGGCGTTTCTGATGCCTTGGGGGCACATGGTGCCGTCATTGGAGGACGTGGCTCGGATCACCGGGCTACGGGTGGACGGAGAGGCGGTGAGTGGGGTCACCTACCCCGACTACCGAGAGAGTGCCCTGGACCTGCTGTGGTTAGAGACGAGCGTGACTGACAGGGACAGCAGGGTAGTTGGTCGAGTGGAGATCATGGAGGCGCTCGGATTCGTCGACCCGCGCCAGCGGGTTAGCGAGACTAGAGCGGAGTTTCTGGCACGACTGGAGGGAGATGCCCGTGCAGCTTTCACCCAGGACCCGAGCGAGCGGGAGCTGGTGGACCTAGACCTCCGGAGGTTTCTTTTCTTCTTCTTGGGCCGTCTTCTGCTGGGGACGAAGGGGGATGGCATCCACTGCCGTTTCCTCGGGATCCTGGCGGACCTTGACAGAGTGGGGCACTACGCGTGGGGAGTGGCTCTGCTTGCCCATTTGATTGCTGATCTCTCCCAGACTTCAAAGAGGGAGACGACAGTCAGCGGCTTCGCACCTTTTCTCCAGGTACACAATTTATTTATGCATTTTACCGTAGTTAAATATGCAATTACTCGTGCTAATGATGTATGATGGATGCAGGTGTGGAGCTACTACTACTTCCCGATGGGAAGAGCCAGACAGGGGAACAGGAGGGCCGTGCCTCTAGCGCGACAATGGAGGCCGGTTGTGGTAGCGGCACCTCACAGCTACTAGCTGGCGTCACTTCGTCGGGAGCTGAGCGAGTATCCTGAGGCCATGGTATGATGCATATGATTTTTTTGTGTTTATGCATGTGACTGAATGGTAACTAACATGATGTATGTATGGTGATGCAGGTGGTGTGGAGACCCTACCTGGGCATGGGCGACGCTGGCCAGCCTTGGGTTGTAGCGGGTCTTCCCCGTTTCAGGCGGGACGTGTGGGTCCATTGCCTGAACGAGATTGAGCCGCTTCGGCTGAGGCTGGTTATGAGGACATTGGGGCTAGCCCAGGAGTGGGTTAATGTAGATGAGCCGGCCCGCATCGGGCGGAAGACCAAGGGGAAGGCGAAGATTGTGGACTGGCGTACGCGCTTCCCAGCACAGTACCAGGACTGGCAGCAGGGCGGGGTCCCAGTGGTGTCCCATGTACAGGACAGTACTTATTACCTGAGACGGTACCGGGCTATGTATGGGGACCGCCTCTTCCTTGGTGGTATGGCAGGGGTAAGTGAAATGAAAATGCTTCACCCTTCTATATGTATATGCATGTGGCACTAACTTATGTGCAATACAGGATGCTCGTGACAACATGATCGCTGACCTGCGGGCCCAGTTGGCGGACGCCAGGCGGCAGTTAGTGGCCATCCGACAGGAGTTGGAGATCCTAGTGAGTCTATGCAATGCATTTTTTGTGACCTGGATTTTTGATACTTGGCCTCTGACTGTCGTTTGCCCCGTGTTTCAGCGGGCCCACCAGACAGCGGCAGCCGGGATGGCTGGTGGAGCGGGTTCCAGTTCGCGGGGCCCTCCTCCGGAGGTTTCTGCCCTCCAGGAGTAGCTGGTGTATGCGGTGGCTCGGGCTGAGGAGGCCGAGCGTGACCGCGAGGCCCGAGTGAGTGTTTGCCTGACCTCGACTCTCTTTTTGGCTGCTCTCCTTCTATCACTGTTCTCTTACGGTGCATGCGTGCTTTGACAAGTGGCCGAGATTTGGGAGGCCCTGGCCAGTGCTGTTCGTGCTGAGCAGGAGTGCGACGCTCGGGTGGCAGAGCGTGACGCCGAGATTGTAGAGCTGGAGGAGGAGCGTCGACGGGAGGCTGAGGAGCTCCCTCGTGACGTGCTGGATCTGCGGATCGCCCTCGAGCTGTCAAGGAGGGAGGTGGTGAGAGAGAGAGAGGAGAGGGAGAGAGATAGGGGGATCCTAGAGAGAGAGAGGGAGAGGGAGAGAGAGGAGAGAGAGAGAGAGGAGGGGAGGGCGGAGCGACTGCGAGACTGGGATGAGAGGAGGGCTCTGGAGGCCCAGCTGATGGAGCTCCGATTGAGTCTCCGCACAGCGGGCTTCGAGAGAGCGAGGAGCGGTACCAGAGGTCAAAGGAACGCGGGGCGCGACTTCGTCAGTCTGGTTCTTTTTCCATGGGCAGCTATCTGGTTTCTTCGGCCGAGGAGCGTCGTCGTGCCTTCGAGGCTGGGGTGCCACCGCAGGGCGAGGCGAGCACGGATTCTCAGGGTTCGCAGAGGTCACAGAGGCCCCCTAGGGATCCCCGTCAGAGGAGGGAGGAGAGAGATGACCAGGAGGGTGATGGTGAGAGTTAGAGAGTTGCTTGTACACTCCGCCCTCCTTACTGCATGATGTACTTTCGGCTATTAAATGAAATGAAAATGGCTTTTTTGTGTTGTGTGTACTTTTCTCTCTCCCACACTTTCTTCTTTGCACTGAGTTGTCCTTCGACGCACGCTCCACGAGACCTTGCCCTGATCAGCGGGGAACTACGCTTTGCACGGAGGGATTCTGTTTCCTTTCTCTCCCTTTTGGGCGCGTCCAGGCGCGAGGACGCGTCTTAATCCTTGAATTCAAATTTAAAGCGTCGGGTGGCCTTTCTTCTCCCGTGCCTTACCCGCAAACGAGCCCGCCTTCCGTCGAAACTCGCTTGCCCCCTTTTCGTCTTCCTCCTCTTTTGATCGATGGAATTCGGTGGGCCCGACTATGGTGAAGGTGGAGAGGGACGAGGAACTCCTCGCCCGAGGAGGGACACGCAAGAACACGGAACGGCGTCCATGGAGGAGGAAGGGCTGCTTCGGGCCCCCGAGGGACCCGAGGGGCCCGATGTCGCGGAGGGAGGTGAACACGGTCTGGTAGGTCCTCCGATCTCTTCCTCTTTTGATCTATTTTGAGTTTTGAAGCGAGCCGCGTGAGGGGGAAAGGGTTCGGCGAGTGTTGCACTCAAATGATGGACCCGTCCTAGACAGGGGACGCGTTCTTTGTTATGATGCGAGGTCCTCCTTCCTTGGTGCAGGACATGGCGAGGACCCTGGGCCTGGCGGATGAGTGGGTGAGTGCGGACGAGTCGAGCCGCGTCAGGAGGGAGAGTCACGGCAAGGCGAGGCTCGAGGACTGGCACGTACGTCTCCCTGGACAGCAAGGGAGTGTATTGGTGCAGGACAGCGCCGACTTCCTGCGGCGGTAGAGAGAGTTATGCGGGGCTTCCCCAAGCTGGGGACTAGCGTGGCATCGGCGGCTCGCGCGCCCAACTGTCAGAGGCTAGGCGGCAGCTGGCCGTCGCTCAACATGAGCTGTCGCTCCTGGTAAGTTACGTGCCGCACTTTTATCTTCAGATTTTGGAGTTTCACTGACGGCCATTGTTTATTTTGTTCCAGCGTGCCCAGCAGACAGCGATGGCGGGGATGATTGGTGGTGCATCTTCCAGTTTCTCGGCCCCTTTTCTTGAGATTGCCTCCCTCCGGGAGCAACTTGCCGGTGCGGTGGCCCGCGCGACCCGAGCGGAAGAGGAGCGTGATGCCTGGGTGGCGACTGTAGCGGAGCTGCGGCATCATGGTGAGGAGAGGCCTTCTCCAGACATCCTGGAGTTAAGGGTTCTTCTGCAGATGATGAGGAGAGAAGCAGAGAGAGAGAAAGCCGAGAGAAGGTCCGAGCGACAGCGGGATCAGACCGAGAGGAGGGCCTTGGAGGCCCAAGTGAGGGAGCTCCAGCTGGGCCTTCAGGCCGTCGTGCAGAGGCTAGGAGGGATGGAGACGCGCTACGAGAGAGCGCGAGAGTTCGGGGAGCAACTTCGCCAGTCCGGTCGCTTTGCCGCTAGTGGCTTCTTCGCCACGCCAGGGGAGGAGCAGCGAGTCACTACTGCGGAGTAGGCGCCAAGAGACGAGGCAGGTGCTGCTGCACGAGGATCCCAGAGGCTTCTGAGGGACCCGCACCTCAGGGGAGAGGAGGGGAGCGCCCAGAGAGATGAGTGATGGTGAGGATCGGCGAGGTGGTGGACTCGCCTCCTCCTTATGTTTATGATGTTTTTGACAGCTCATTTAGAATTATGAAGGGAGTGATTTGATTTTCTGCTGCTTGTTTGTTCTCTTGTGCGTTCCTTCTTCCCTACACTTCTCCTCCTTTGCACTGTTCTCATGTGATGGGTCTGCCGAGACTCCGCCCCGAGCGGAGAATCACGTCTTGTTGTGACCATTTTCTACGAGAATCTGTCGTCGAAGTCAATAATGACGGCCCTAGTCTCTTTTCTGGGATGTTGTGTCAAATTTTACGGACGTCCTCCAAAACATGATAGGGTATCCCTAGACAACATAGGGTGCTAGTCGTCATATTCTTCGTCCAATCAATCACCCTGTGCGAGCGGTGAAGTGACACACGGGACCGCATGGCAGGTGCCTCATCGCGAGGGCTATCATTAACAGGTGATGGAGGCAATCTTGGCCCGCACTCCTTCCATTTCTATAAATTCGTGTCCCTTTTATCCTCCCAGGTATATCAAGAGCTAACTCGAGGAGCACAAGTTCTCACGGGAGAGGAGGAGTTCAAAATTCCGAGAGTTGGATGAAGGGTGAATCTTTCCACTCCTCGAAGAGAAGCAGGTCCAGTGGTAGTAGTTCCAGGAGGCTTTCAGACCTCGAAGGGCACTTCAGTAAAAGGGCCCAATCACAACTCGTAAGCTGAGCTTTCCTGCCCCCCCTTTTTTTCATTCTTTTTTTTCTTCCTTTCTTTCTGACCAAACCTCCTCTCCATTCCCTGCATGCGTAGAGTGTGATGAAATCACAGATCTCATGGGAGTTGGTAGTTGCAGCATACCAAGGTCTCCCAGATTTTCAAAAGGCCAGGCTAGACGTGATGGGATTTGGCACCTTTCTTCGGATCGAGCCGATCCAGCTTGACCTGGTCCTGATCCAAGCCTTGTGTGAGAGATGGGACCCAGTGAGTCGGGCATTCCTGATGCCTTGGGGGCACATGGTGCCCAGCCTGGAAGATGTGGTCTGAATTACGAGCCTCAAGGTGGATGGCGAGGCAGTGACCGGAGTCACTTACGCGGGCTACCGAGAAGGTGCCCAGAAGTTACTGGGTTTGGACCTAGATGGTCGGAAAAACAGGTCGGTAGCTAGGGCGTCCCTCATGGATGCATTAGGGCTCACCGACACTCGTCGGCGGGACGATGAATCCTCAGAAGAGTTCATGGAAAGGATGGAAATAGGATGCCGTGCCGTGTATTGCACAGATTTCGGCAACTGGGAAAGATGCAACATAGATTTGAGAAGATTTCTCCTCTTCCTTTTGGGGAGATTGGTACTGAGCTCGAATGGGCACGGTATCCAATGTCGCTTCCTGAAGCTGCTATCAGACCTTGAAAGAGTAGGATACTACGCCTGGGGAGCTGCCATGCTGGCGCACTTGTTTGCAGGTCTGTTCCAAGAAGCGGACCGTGAGATGGCTGTGAGTGGTTTTACACCATTTATCCAGGTATTTTTGGTTCTGCTTGTTTTGTATTTTTTTTTGTGTGTTTTTGCGAGGTACTGATGACCTGTGCCGAGCAGCTGTGGAGCTATTATTACCTCCCCATGGGGAGAGCTTGGCATTGGCGACCCGCGATGGTGCCGCTAGCCAAGCGGTGGGACCCCATCATGAGTGCGGCACCCCTAACTTACCAACTGATGGTGCTAAGGCGGGAGCTACAGGAGTTCCCCGCAGTAATGGTAAATTGGAGACCCTACTCAGACATGGTCGATGCTGACCAGCCGTGGGTTCTAGCAAGTCGTGTCCGGTTTGGACGAGAACTGTGGATGCACTGCCTGAATGAAATCGAGCCGCTTCGGCTACGATTAGTTATGAGGACTTTAGGACTGGCTCAGGAGTGGGTGGATACGGCTGCGCCACCTCGTGTCGGGAGAAAGACGCGAGGACCGGCGACCTGCATTGACTAGCGCGTGCGATTCCCCGAACAGTACGAAGACTGGCAACGGGGTGGCACGATTGTAGAATCGCAGGCGCGGGACAGCGAGGACTACTTGCGTCTATATAGGACAAAGTACGCAGAGCGGCTCCAACTCCGGGGACTTGCGGAGGTAGATTTCCCCTTTTCTCTTTTCTTCTTTCTCCTTTTTTAGTTTTCTGGCGGAAATGCTGACTCGTAAGGCTGCAGGATGTCCGGGATGCCATGATAGCGAATTTACAAACTCGCTTGGCAGAGATGGAACAACAGTTGGGCGATGCCCGCGGAGCTACGAGTGCTTGGTAGGTGTACAATGTGTTCCTAATTAAAACCCCAGATTCCAGATGTTGGCTACTAATTCACGCGGTCGTAGCATGCCCAGATTGGCGCGGCTTCCCCAGCGATGGGAGTAGGTGGTGCCTCTTCCAGCTTGTGGATTCCCACCTCAGAACTTGACTTGCTTCATGAGCAACTTGCTCACGCCACGCACCGCGCTGCGGAGGCAGAAGGGATGCTCTGTATACAGGTAAAAGTTTCAGTGTTGAGCTCTCTTTGTTTACGCCTTATCGCGTATCTGAGATGGTACACTCGACAGGAAAAGGAGACGGAAGAAGCGCTTGCCCAAGCTGTGCAGAAGGAGGCTAGGATAGCAGAACTGGAGAGGGAACTGCGGCGTCATCCTAATGACGACTCCTCTAGGGATGCCCTGGAACTGAGGATCACTCTCCAGTTGGAGAGGGAAGACCGTGAGAGAGAACGTGCAGAGAAAGAAAGAGACGCAGAGAGAGAAAGAGCCAACAGATTGACTGAAACGGGGGAACGAAGGGCCATGGAGGCCCAACTATTCGAACTCCGAATCAGTCTTGGTCTTGCTGAACAGTGGCTGAGAGATGGTGAGGAGCGCTACCGAAGAGCACGAGAGCGTGGCTTTCGTGTTGGTAGCTTCTCTGCTGCTCTCGTGGATCAACGCCGGGGTGTGGGAATAGGAAGGGGAGTACAGAGCGGTAGGAGTACCGCTTTTCGTAGTTGGGTAGCACCTTTGAGAGCATTGTGCCCGGAGAGTAGTGGGACGAGTAATGCAGAGAGAGAGGGCGGAACTTTGATGTAATTTTTTTTGGTTTTTTTTTGGAATAAAATACAAGGTTTGGTTTGTTTGTTTTTCACCTTTGCTTCTGTTGCCTGAATCCCTGCACACATCACTGAAACAAACAAATCAGAATTTCTGTTCTGACTTGGCCCCTTGCTCAATAAGCAAATGGTCACTGTGACTGTCCTTGATAACTGGTCAAGGGGCCAAGCCTTTATTTAAGGAAGGCGAGAGAAAGATGTAGTGATGATAAATGCGACAGGCAAGCACACGAATGCAAGCGGTATTAAAAGTGAGATGCTGCACGCAAATGCAATCATGCAAAATTGATTTGTTTTCTTTTTTATATTTGGCATTTTTTTGTTGTTTTATCATAAAAAAGATTTTTTGTTTGCAAATATGTACATTTTCTCTTTTTCCCTTTTTTGTTGTTTTTATCATTTCAATTTTTTTGTTGCTAACGCCTGGCCAGCACCCAAATGACACCTAACCTACGTGAGAACAGGGGTTTCTTACTAACCTCCCAGGTATCCTAAGTGCACATCTAGGTTGATTTGGGCCTCTAGACCCCTCGAATGATGATCCCGCCGGCTAAGACTTACCCTGATGACAATACCGTCATGCCATGCTTAGGCTCCCAGTCGCTTCCGACCACAGGGATTCACCCAAAAGGTGTTTGAGGTAAGAGATTTGCCCGACCCGGGTCTGTTTCCTCACAACTCTGGATGGTATATGATGGAACACCCTGGAACCCTAATGACCAACCGCGCGACGCTGACCCGGAATTAGACGCCGTCGTACCCATAGGTGACGCGCTTGCATTGACCTAAGTCCAAGGTTAAGCAAGAAGACATCAAGGTGGTAAACAGGGATCTTCACCAGCCAGAAACACAGAGACTCCTTCGCAGCGATAGCTTTTGCTTTTCAAAGTAGGCAACCAAATGTGTATATTAAAATAAGGTCACAGACCCTAGGCAGTTTTCACCCTTCAGAAACTCCATCGAACCTTCATCTTTAGAGGGAGAAGGAAGAGTGTAGGGGATAAACCTCCTGAGAGGACCGGCAAAGTCGTTAACCCGGCGAGCAAATAAGGGCCCATTAACTCTTTCCTTTCGGATAATTTCGGACCAAATCTCGAGCATTTACATTCCACGGCCCCTTTTGTGGATTCAGACTTTTGCTTTGAGGGGTTCCGTTTATCGCAACAGGCACGGTCACGACCAGGCTTTTCTCTTGATTTTGATTTTGTATTTCTTTTTGTGAGGGAGATAAAGTCGTTTGACGTTTGTGGGCTCCCTTTTCGTATGCCTGCGGGGACATTGCCCTCTTCTCGTGCTCTGATCGATGCTCGAGGAAATGGATCCTACTCTTGCCTTTGGGTTTTGAGTTTCGGTTTCTCATGCTCAGCGTTTTAAGGGCGCCGACTGTCTCATTTGGTCGAAGAGAAAAGAATAAAGATTACAGCTTCCGGAGATCTTCTGGGTGGGGCCCCACCGTAGGTGATGCTACCGACTTTTTTGAATAAAATACATAAGTGAGCACATGTTAGCTTCCTTCGAGCGAGCATAGGCCGACGTGGCCGGACAGGGATCTCCACGGTTCTGGCAAACCAAGACCCGGTGCCTACCAAGCCTTAATGGGCCCTATCCTAACATGAAGGTTAGATGCAGGGACTTAACTACATGGTGACTGCCAGGCATCGGCATTTTGAATCTTCCATATTTTTAGTGATTTTTGGTATTTCTTTGTTTTTGATGTTTTTTATCTTTTCATCATTTTTTTGTTTGCTTTGTGCTAAGGGTAGTATTTCTTAAGATAAAGCCCATTCCAAGGGTGGGATAACTCGGTCCCTTCGACGTTGATTAGCTTGTAGGCGTTGCCAGGGTACACGGCTTGAATTACAAATGGTCCTTCCCAATTGGGTTGGAGCTTATAACGCGGCCCTCCAGGTTTGACAAAAATTCTTTTTACGACCATCTCACCGACTTTAAATTTTCTCTCAACGACTTTCTTTTGGTAAAAGCGAGCGAGTCTATTTTGATACACACGCGCGTGTTCGGCAGCGGCCAGCCGCTTCTCATCCAAGAGTTCCAACTGGGCGAGGAGTGAATTACGACGATCGTCGAGGGGAAATTCCTCGTCCAATTGTACCTTGAGAGAAGGGATCAGAGTCTCGTACGGGACTACCGCTTCCATACCATAAGTAAGGGCAAATGGAGTCTGCCCAGTGGGGGTACGGATTGAAGTGCGATAGGTCCATAGGGCTTCGATAAGTTTTTCTGGCCAGTCTGAAAACTTACTAGACTCGCATGTTTTTTTGATGATTTTGAGTAATGTTTTATTGGTGGCCTCCGCTTGGCCGTTACCTTGTGGGTAATAAGGCGATGAATGATGCAATGCGATTGCGTTCCTTTTGCAGAGGTCCTGTAGGTCCTGAGAAATGAACTGTGACCCATTGTCGGTGACGATTGTGCTTGGGACGCCGAATCTGGCGAGGATGTTCTTCATGATGAACTTGCAGACTGTTGATGCCTTGATTTCCGCGTAAGCTTCGGCTTCGGCCCATTTGGTGAAGTATTCCGTCGCAGTAAGGATGAAAGATTTCTGCTTGGTGAGGGAGTTGGGATCACCTAGGGGACCAATGATGTTGAATGCCCACATGGAGAAAGGCCATGGGGAGGATATTGGATGAAGTGAGCAAGATGGTGAATGGATTTTATCGGCGTGAAGTTGACACTTGACACACCTGCGGACATAGACAGCACAATCTTCTTCTATAGTGGGCCAATAAAAGCCTTGGCGAATGATCTTCTTGGCGAGCATCTGACTATTCACGTGGCCACCGCACACACCCGAGTGCGTGTCCTCCACACATTTCTAAACCTCATCGTCACCAAGACATCTTAACAGAATACCAGTAAGGCTCCTCCTATAGAGTAGACCTCCAATCAATGTATATTTCTGAGCCACCCTTCTTATGGCTTTCTTGTCCTCTGTGGTGGCCCCTTCAGGAGAAGACTGATCTTGGCAGTATTTGACGATTTCATAGAACCATGGTTTCTCTTCATCAGCCAGTTCTTCTTCAACCTCTGCCAACATGATCTCCCTCTTCTCAAGGATATCTTCCTGCAGGATCTTTCTTGCTATCCTGTCTTTGATATTTACGTAGGAAGCATCATCGATTGCAGGGGTGTGAAGTTTGTAGATAGAAATGGACTTAAACCATCTTCCTAGAGGGAACCTTATGGATGATGCCAACGAGGCGAGGGCATCGGCGAGAATATTCTGATGACGAGGGACATGAACAAAGATCAGTTTGGCGAACAGTTTGGCAAAGGCAGCAGTGAGTTCTTGGTATGGCTTGAGTTTGGGATCGCGAGTGCGATATTTAGTGAGCACCTGGCGAAGGATGAGTTGACTATCACCTACGACTCGCAACTCAGTGATACGAAAAGAATGGGCGAGTTCTAGGCCAGCTAGAAGGGCTTCATATTCGGCTATATTGTTGGTAACTGTAAATTTGAGCTGGTATGCCAATGGGAATGTGAGGCCTTCAGGCGACAGGAGGGCGACGCCGATTCCTCTCCCTTGAGAATTCAGAGCTCCATCAAAATATAGCGTCCACATTGGCTCATCTGATTGGTTGACGGACATTAGTTCCTCATCTGGAAACTCTGATTGGACGGGATCGAACTTGGGAAGAGGATGGTGAGCGAGATGCTCGGCTATGGCATAGCCTTTAATCGCCTTTTGCTGGATGTAGGTGATGTCGAACTGAGAGAGAAAACTTTGCCAGCGTGCTAGCCTATCCGTAAGGACGGATTTCTCCAGAAGGAATTTGATAGGATTCATTCGAGCAATCAAGTGGACTTCATGAGCCAAGAAGTAGTGCTTCAATTTCTGCACTACCCAAACGAGGGCAGCACAGGTTTTCTCCATGACGGTGTACTTCTGCTCACAGGGATTGAGAAGTTTGGACAAGTAATAGGTTGCCCGTTCCTTGCCTTCTTCATCAGCTTGTGCGAGGACGGCTCCCACGGAGTCATCCAAGACTAAGACGTAAAGGATCAGAGGTTTTTCTGGTTTGGGTGGAATGAGAACGGGTGGACTAGCCAGATATTCCTTCAACCCTTCAAAATCTTTCTGACATTTAGAATTCCAGTGGAATTCTACTCCTGGCTTGGTCAACTCGTAGAGAGGTCTACACCTTTGTGAATGTTGGGACACAAACCGACAAATAAACTGCAACCTCCCGATTAAACCTCAGACTTCCCTCAAATTCTTGGGAGGCGGCATATCCCTGATGGCCTTAGCTTTGTCGGGATCTATCTCGATCCCTCTTTTACTCACGATGAACCCCAGCAATTTACCCGACGACACACCAAACACACACTTCTTCGGGTTCATTTTCAATTGAAACTCCCTTGACCTCTGCAAGACCTTAGCCAAAACTTCTGGATGTTCCATCCTGGTCCTTGATTTCACCAATAAGTCATCCACATACACTTCCTGATATATGTGCATCATGTCATGAAATATGGCCATCATCGCTCTTTGGTAAGTAGCTCCAGCATTCTTTAATCCGAACGGCATGACCACGTAACAATATGTTCCCCAAGGGGTAGTGAATGACGTCTTTTCCTGATCCTCTTTTGCCAAACAAATTTGATTGTATCCTGAAAATCCATCCATAAAAGAGAGGGTTTCGTAGCCTGCCGTGTTATCAATCAACACATCAATGTGAGGCAAGGGAAAATCATCCTTCGGACAGGCGCGGTTAAGGTCCCGGAAGTCGATGTAAATCCTGACTTTCCCGTCTTTCTTCATGACCAGAACAATGTTCGCCACCCATTGAGGATAAAGAACGACTCTAATGAACCTGGCTTTGTGGAGCTTATCGACCTCTTCTTTCATTTTCAAAGCCATCTGAGGGTGGAAACGCCTTAACCTTTGTTTTACCGATACGGTCCCTGGTTTTAGGGTTAAACGGTGTTCGACCAATGTTGAATCCAGACCCGACATATCCTCGTAGCTCCATGCAAACGTGTCCTTATATTCCTTGAGAACCTCAATTAACACCTTTTCTTCAGAGGGTGATAGGTTGTCACTTATGAGGATGATCCTAGGGTCTTCCTCAGTTCCCAAGTTGACTTCTTTGGTAGATTCTTCTACTGCGGTTGACGGCTCGTCGAATCTCCTCATTCCACTAGCGTATGCGCCCGCCGCATCCTCATATTCTTCACCCTCATCTTCAGTGGTGCATTCTTCATCCGTGATCTCGTAGACTCCATACCCTTCATCAAATGCACAGTCGCCCTCACATTCTATTTCCGGTAGCTGGATGGGATTTTTTAACAACTGGGGGATGGCAAGAAGGGCTTGACACCTGGCAGCTAAATCCATAAGGAATCGACGAGAGATCTGCCTACCCTTGGATTTCTTCCTAGGTACCACCCTTGGCCTATCATTCTTAGATTGACTGACAATATTTACAGAAGAAGAGGAAGACGAAGAGGATGGTGTAGAATGTACAGGAGAAGACCCCTCAGAGGCGGGGTAGAAAAGGTCGCTCATCGGACCTTCGATGGGTGGTCCGCAGGGCGGTACGCACCCGTGGGAGATGTAGGAGGTTTCCTCAACGAAGATGTGTTGTTGGGAAGTTTAAAAATTGACGTTTTTTTTTCGTTTTCATTTTTAATGACAAAGCAGTGAAAAGAGATTGGAGGAGAGAGAAAAGTGGTTATGGCTAGAGGATTGTGAGGCTCATAAAGCAGATCATGGTTGAAGACCTGGCGCGGGTTGAGAAGCCCGCGTAGGTATGTAAGCAAAGAAGGGGACCTGGGAAGATCATCAGACAATTGTCTGGCCCAGGAAGACGATATCAGCAAAGGCTGAGACAAGTGGATGGAGAAGATGGCGGCTAATGAGCCGTCGATGGCAATGTTGAGGACGGATGAAGAGCCGTCGATGATAGGGTCCTTCTGGCGAGGACGAGGATAGTTTGGAACCTTGGCAAGAGTGGTAATATTCTCTGGTATTTCGGAGATCAATGGTGGTCCTTCAAGCTGCGGAGACGAGAACATCCTTTCCAGTGCAACGGAAATGTCCCGTATGTCGAACCATTTGTTCCACTCGCATTCCGGATCTTTGATCTTGCCTCTTTTGGTGATCCTCAGACATTTTTCAGCCAAATATACATCATGTGATCTCTCATATGCTTCTCGTGGGTAATCTCCCATCTGAACAACAGGCCCTCTGTTGAAGTGGTTTGATAGAGTCCATGTGAGGGGCTTCCAATCCGCCCTGAATGGTCCTTTGAAGCCTAGGCCAAACCTG